>JAGDQP010074878.1:0-10222 GCA_022664845.1 Lepisma saccharinum | reverse complement strand
GAATCACCCTTGGTCCCGTCAAATTAGGTTAAACAAGAATCTAGTATACATATTTAATTGCGGATAAAAATGATACTAATTCTCCATAAATTTCTGAACTTTAAGGGCGGGGTCTTGTCCCAATCCTGAATATGTACTTAACTCTATTAGTTTAATAATAATAATAATTATTATTATTAATAATAATTAGTATTAATTAGTATTTAGTAATAATACTAATAATTAATATTAGTATTATTATTATGCTCAATATATTACTCAGGGATTAAAGTGCTTGCAAATAGCAGCTTCACCTATCTTTGTTTATTAACATAGACTGAAATTTTAACCAGCAAAATAAACATCGATACTGGGACAGATTGCAATCACTGCACTTGAACCTTCTGGTTGTTTTTATTATACTGTCCCTTCTTTTTAAATCGTGGGAAGTACAAGTTTATAACTAATCTCCCACAGAATTTCCAATATTGTTGTTTTCTCCCCAAGTCCTGAATGTTAGCTGTTCGCAGAAGACAACTTGAAATTCCTAAGCTTGTGTAGGGAGAAGGGAAGGAGTATTATTATCTCATTTTTAGAAAAGGAGTAGAGTTGAAATACGCATTCGAAGAGGATTTTCACATGTAAGGATGCGGGAAGATGTCGGCCAGGGCCTAAGTTGAAGGTACCATCCCGGCATTTACCTAGTGTGACTGAGGAAAAAACCTGGAAAAACTCAGACAAGATGGTCGGCCGCTGGGATTGACCCCCCCCCGAATGTCACGCCAACGCTCTACCACTTAGCTAACGCGGCTCGGTTTTTAAATACTAACGTAAATTAATAATTTATGATTACAGTACTATGCGAAGTTTACATGCGGTACAGTTGACCGCGGATACGAACGAGGGCACGCCAGTATTTTATTTTATTTATTTATTTATTTATTTTTGGCAGTCCACTTCGCGAAATGAATGATGTATGTAAGCCCTGATTATTCAGAAGTCAGTTCTTTTAATAATAATAATAATTTGTTCATGTTCAAGGAATATTGCGAGTGAGTGTGTTTTTTATACCATCTGAGCTCGAACAATCAAGCAAGTATTGCTGAAAATTTCTCGTTACAAAAACAATCCCAATAATGTTAACTGCTAATAGTAACTATATATCGAAAAATCACATCTTGTTCCTTTGTAAATTATTAAAGCCGACAAGGTTTGTTTTTCCTACGCTTTTAGGTAGGGTAATATTTTCCTAGTGAAATTTGACGTGTGGGGTAAGAAACGTGGTAGGGTAAGATTTCCCTGGTACACCTGGCGCTAGCGTCGACACCGGCTTCGTCGTCGGCAATGCCGGGCACCTAATAAATTTCTAGTCTTTTAGTGACAAGGCGCTGTGTACTTTGTTTCATTTCTTCTGTTAGAATTCTGTTGTTTCATTTTTTCCATTCAGAATAATGTTTTTATATATTCCCTGTTTTTAAAATAATTATCCTGATTTAGTCTTTTTTTTCATATATGGAAAGGATTTCAGAAACAGTATTGAATTGAATTGAAAATGGCTTTATTAGAGCTGGCGATGATGCAGTTATGATGCAGATTACTTGGCCCAATCCCAATGATATAATATAATATTTGTTGACACGTTAAAATAGAATTATTATTATTATTTTGAAACTAACCCAGCACAACCAGATGCCCTTTAAAAATTGCCGGAGGAGAAGTAACTCATTTGGCATGTCCTTCTTTTGATTGTGATCGAGACTTTATCAGCGGAAGGGATGTGACTCCATGCTTCACTTGTCGCTTTTTCTTCTTTTTTTTTTAGGAATTTGTGGATGGCAACTGAAAACAAAAGAACAAAGCTATGTGTTCAAATCCTTTGTGCCTCCTTTGTGCTGGGATCGACTACCCGATAGATTTCTGTAATATAACTGCAGTGAGTGGGTGAGAAGGTTCTATATTTGTGCATCTAATTTTGTATTGAGTTTTGAAGATTGTAGAAGACATTCTTGTGCTTCTAATTTTATATTGAGTTTTAAAGATGTGTTAATCCTGATTGAACTTGCTGAATCTAGAATCTATGGGATAAAATTTCAATCTCTTTAAGGATAAAATGGACAAAAAACTACCTCTCGGCACCAGCATTGCCGGTGAATGTGTAAAGCAAAGTTTGTACCTCCCGATACAAATCTCTGGGGGTACACATATCCTACGACACCGGCAAGGGCATTGCCGGCGCCGAGAGGTAGTTTAAAGTTAGGACGTGTTCAGCTATAAATAGAATATATAAACAAAATAATAATAATAATAATTCTATTTTAACTTGTCAACAAATATTATATTTTATCATTGGCATTGGGCGAAGTAGTTTTCTAAAATCTTTTGTACACATGAAAACAAAAAGTACTAAATCAGGATAAATATTTTTAAAACAAGGTCTGTATAAAAAACATTATTCTGAATGGAAAAAATGAAACAACAAAACTAAAAACACAAGAAACCAAACAAAAATACACAGCGCCTTGTCACTAAAATACTGTAGAAATTTATTAGGTAGCATTGCCGGCCCAGTCTGCATCCACCCATAATCAGTTTTCTTGTAATCAGTTTTTAATCCATCCAATGTCCAACCCACATGAAACTTTGTACACTTTTGTGTGCCTGATCAAGATTCAGTCCTCGTTAATTTTGTAAGAGTTAATATTCTTGCATTATGTTCTTTAACTAACGTATGGCAAATCAGTACGGGAACCAGAAATTGTGGGAAGAGAATAAGGAAAACATTTCCCGTTCCGGTCCCGACTTTCATGTATATAATAATAATAATTAAGAGCCATATTCAATGCACTACTGGATGAGGCCTCTCTCCAGAGGGAGAAGATTGGTCTACTATTCCCACGCTGACTAGATTGGGAGAGAAGAACCTAAGCTCTCACTGTGATCGCCACTATCTTTTATTCTAGCAGTTCCCCAATTGCATCACAATGCTGGATGGGCACCGTTCCAGACCTACAGGCCTTGCAAATAATTCTTGGCAGCGCCGGGAATCGAACTCGGGACCCCACAAAACCGTAGCTAGGAACGCTAACCACTATATACATGACCGCGTGGTCATGGGTTTAGTGCCCACTGGAGTCCATTGAAAACAGTGACACGGAGTACACTTGACCAAAAGCTGTTTATCCCGTCGTTAGAAGCTCATCAGCTCGTTTAGGACGTTAATATCAATTCGGGGCCTCGGTGACTCAGTTGGTTAAGCGTTCACCTCTGGTGATAGGGGTCGTCGGATCGATCCCTACTCATGTCATGTGGGTTTTGGGGTCGACAAACACCGTATGCGGGGGGTTTCAAGGTGCTCCCGTTTCCTTCCAATTCCTTCACTCCACCAATTCATCCATACGGCCTGAGCCATAGTTGCCTCAAGGCCTTAAAATAAATTCAAATTAATATTAATTCAATCAATATATTGCGTTTTCTTTTTGAAACTGAAACTAGAAATAAAACGGAAACACTTTGAAATAAATGAGCCGGAAAGCAGTTTTGGACAACTCACAAGAACCATCTTAAATACGCGTAGTTATATATTTCTCCCACCCCCCTTCCATTTACTTTTTACAGAATCTCTTTCACATTTGCGAGCACTACTGTAGGAAGAGAAAAAAACATGTAACGCGTACAAAAGAAAAATGAACACTAAAGATAGGAAACACAAATCAATAACTGCGAAGCATATTGTATCACATATAACTATATATGATAGATAACTGCGAAGTATATATAATCATTAATCACAGTATAGTTATATACTCGTAGATGATGTGGTGTTAAATAAATAATACATTGACTTCTCTGTATTTTATGTCTGTTCCGTTCCATTTCTTTTTATAGATTCGGAAACGATGGTTCCCTCTCATACAGTAACACAACGCAAAGGGTGGGAAACTCAATATTTACTCCTCCTTAACCACCGGGGCACCGCAAAACGTGTTTGTAGGTGGGAGGAGGGAAAGACTTCTTTATTATCAAAACCACTTCGCAGACGAAGACCTTGTGAGTCGGCCAGCCAATAAGCAAACAGGAGGGAAGCGGCGGGAATTTTTTACATGGTTTAAGATCTCGCCACCACACAACGTTGAGGTAAAACCTAGAAAAGAGCTATCCACGCCATCTGCCGGTGCGAGACTAAACTTCTTGAAAGACCGAAAATACAGTGCAGGTCTTTTAAGGCTTAGGGTAAACATCTGGTATAGTTTATTTGTGATATTAGGTCCCTCTTGTCAATAGCTTGCGATATCCTATCAAGGGACCTAATATAATGGTTTGTTAAAGAATATGTATTGTTTAGCACCCACACATCAATCCTGATCTCCCTAGTTTAGTGGAAAAGGTCAGAACACAGAAACGATATTGGTTCAAGCTCTGCTTGCGTCGGCCATTCAAATTGAGGTCTAACAAGGACCCGGATCATTTCCTTTCCAATCCCCTTTTCTGCAAAATCTAATGGTCATTTATACTTCAGACGTTCTTATGCCATAGACACTTAACAGTTAATTAACGTAAATAAAACAATTAAACAAATAATGTTTCCTATTTCATCATGACTCTTTCTTCTCAATGAGTATTTACTCCGTCAGCGTTTCTATTAAACACTTGTTACATTTTCCGTTTTTATGCCGTTTTAGGATACGCAAGAATAACTGTTAGTGAGTTACTTTAATTTTTCCGACATCAAATAATGCATATTTTATCTATTTTCAGATAGATCCTACAAATCGCCCAATACCAGAAGAAAGGAAGACAGTCTTTCCAAGGTCCTAGTTAAAGAGATGCAATACTTGTAACAAGAAATTTTCCACAACAAGTTCTGCGTTCCGTGAGCATATGGGTTGTCTCCTACCACAGACTAAGATCTGTTTTGCTGGTACTATATAAGAGATATACAAAATCCAGATATCAAGAGACGCAAAATCGCGAGGCATTTGTCAATCACATAGAGGACAATATAAATGATGTTGAGATGTTCTAAATACAAGTTAAGATAAATAGGTTTAGATACTTTGCAGCGTTCGAAATTCATAATAAACTCCACATTCAGAATCCAAATGTGCTTTTGAGAAAAAAAATAATTGGCCATCGACCAACAAAATTTCTAAAATGTCTGCACAAGAGAGTGCAGCTTTAATTTCATTAGTTCCCAAAGAGAATATGGAACAGATCATGAAAATGGATTCTACAGGTTCCACTAAACAAAGAACGGAAACTTCCAATAAAAGCAACATCGTCAAGAATCCAGGGCTACATGCCTATAAACTTGTAGGAATGAATGCTAAACAAGTTTCAATGGAGATTGAACATGAACCGTCCGCAGAAAAAGGTAAAGATACAGTGATAGATAAGAATTGTGAGGGTGGAGAGACAGAAGAGAGAACGGCAGCAGCAGATGAAGAATCAGTGGAAAACGTATTCCAAGAGACCATCAAAAACATAAATATTGATGATGTTCAAGTAGAACCTAAACAGCCTATGCTTAATCCAGAGATCCACGCCATCAGTTTGTCTGAAGAAAACTTACACTCAAATATTATGGACTTTGAGGTGGAACAGGTAAAAGATATCCAAGATGAAGAGAAAGGTAAGACAATGCAGTTCTCTAATGACCATCTGAAGAAAACTGAAGAGGAAGCTGAAAAATCAATGTCGGTCTCCTTAAAAAACACAAAGCTCAAAATTGATGAAAGTGGTGACAGTAATAACGAACCTAAATCAAATTTTGAGAAAACAGTCAGGCGAAAGGAAACTCAAGGAGAGATAATTCAAGTTCCTGATACAAAATATTCAGAATTGATTTCCATTATCATGGAAAGTAATATGATAAATAGTACTCAAGAAACAACAAAAGAATACAGTACTTGTCCGTTTAGAAAATGTTTAGAAACAGAAAGATTGAAACTTCAAGCTTCTGTAGAAAATTGTTCAGATGATGTATCAGTTGAACAGATTGGTTCAGAAACCATAACAAGTAATAGTGAAGTGTTACAGAGTAGACCTACTCCCACAACTTCTGACGTAATTGATGGTAGTTTTAACCCTACAAGAGAGAAATGTCAAGAAACTCTAGAAGATAAAGAGAGAATGGCTCGTTCTCAATCCAAAATTGTTGTGTGTAATGACTCCTTACAGAGCTTGGAAGATCTTCTTAATCGTTTAAACTTAGATTACCCTGATGAATGCTTACCAGCACCACATAGTTTGAGCTCCGAACCTCTGAAAACGAGTTTTCTGGCAAATATGCTGCAACGGCAACAGAAATATGAACCAATGAGTTCCTCAATTGCGATGCCTTTATATCAAAGGCAACTATCAGAAATGTGGTCAGCATCGGAAGTGACGCGATTTAGTTCATCTACAACTACTATAGAAACCGACCAGTCACAAGGTAGATACATGCAATGGTTCAACGAAGCACCACGTCAACAAGGGAATATGAAAGAAAAGCCTTACTGTCAATCTCCACTGATAGAAATGAGTCTTAGTAATTCACATGACAATGTGCCCGCCTATTCCAAACAAAGGACAGGTGGAGATCCTGCACTGTCAACGTTATTTAATCAGCACTTTATGGATCGTCAACGAAGTATACAGTCAAAGAAACAAAGATTAATGGAGATGAGAAGTCAATCCCCACATGAGGAAAATAGAGTAGACACGGATTTTCCTGTAGAGCAGGGTAACGCTGATGGCCTAACTGATTCTGTAGAGGAGAACGGTGAAAGAGTAACATCATCTCTTCAGCCTTCAATGTCAGATATGCAGCCAGAAATACAAATGCAGAGACCAATGAGTCCCACAACTGTGACGTGTTTACATCGAAATAAAACAGAAGGAATGAATCCGGAATCAAAGAAAACCCAATTCCACTCAGTCGGAAATACTATGCAAACCTACCAGGCACAAGTTCAAATGACCCAAACGTTCAACCAAGTACCATATCAACAACAGGACGCGCATGGAACACTGGCGTATCAACTTCAACCAATGGAAATGAATCCTCTACCCTCAAATGAAAATGCGACTGTCTATACAAATAACCGACAGATCGCTACGGTAGATACAATGCCTATGTCAACAATCCACCAACAAATTGATCAGCAACAAGGAATACCCTCGCAGAGAAGAGAGCAAAGATGGCTGTTAGATCAGTTCTCCGAAAATGCCCAGCCGGAATCAACAGTGACACATTTTAATGTAGCTAGCAGTGCTTTTCAAGCGAACCAATTACAACAAAGACAAATAAATCTATTGTTTAATCAAGGACCGTATCAGCAAAGAAATAGGCAAGGAATAGCAAGATATCAACCTCAAAGAATGCAAATTAGTCCTTATCCACATTTTAGGACTGCTGTTGACCTTCGAAACCAAAGGCTGATTAGACGAGTACTACGGAATCCAACCCAGCAAAGCAATTCACAAGAGCTGAGACGAAGAATAACTGAGAGGAGGAGAGAAGCTCGTACAAGACGAAATTGGCAACTCGTACTTTTTCCTCCTCTACCTGTAGTGGACCCCGCAACAGACATCTTGGTGTTCGCGGTGCTGAGATGGCCGGTTTTCATAATCTTTCTTGTCTTAGATTAGTAATGCTTCAACTAGCTATAACTTCCAGTAAAGCTTATACAAAATAATCTAGGTAACCCATTGGGTAAGCTGAAGGTGCTCCAAATCTGCCCGCATTGGAGACTACGAACAACATTATGTAAAAACCCAAATCAGATCACAAGTTAGTCATAAGAACCTTACGCTTCCCGAACAACTATTACTACTATCTGGAATAGAGCTAACGCTCATAAGAAGAAAGAATCGTTTTAAATAAAGTAAAATATAATGTATATAATAATAAAGTGAAGTGATATTCCCTTTTAAGTGTTTTGTCTTGTACTGAACTGTAAAAAAAAATATGTGAGCAAAACTTGCAGAAATTATGAGGGCTTTTTGTACCTCGAGTTTTATAGACAGCTTTAAGTCGCTTAGAACTGAGTCACCTATATTCATATAATTTTATCTTTACTATGTTAACTTTGATGATTTTTATATTTTAAGTTTTTTATGTATGTTTGATGTTTTAAAATGATTTACGTTTATTTAGCGCAGTGATGTCCAAACAGTTTTCAAATCGCATACTCTTAGTAGTCAGCTGATCCCAAGTTGCGAGTTACAGATTTTATAAGTTCATTTACTGTATTATTCAATTTTATGGGTTAAAAATCCTTTACTACATCACGTATGATTAGTTTGAGTTACAGTCTTTTACTGTGTTATTCGATGAATTTTATGGTTTTAGATATTTACAATATTATAGTGTTTCATTACTTTGATAGTTTAAATTCGTTGATAGTATTATTAGTTCGATAGCTTTTGTAATTTAAGTTCAATATTATTAATTTTGATTATTTTTAAAAGTGCACGAAATAAGGCCATGTTAATGATTGATTCGCTGGTCATTGATTGTTACTCGACCAATATTTTAAAATTGAACAAACTTAGAGATTAATTCATGGGAAAAGCAAATATAAAGTTTTAATCATTTGTTGTTAAAAGTGTTGTCACTTACTTTTAAAAATGTTGTTATTTACTGTTAAAAATTTATGTCTTTTACCTGAAGGCGAATTGGCCGTACTAGGACCAGGAGTTGTAAATAAGGCCAGCTCTAAGTTTGTTAGTTCAGGAGATGATCTGAGATGATATTAAGGAAACACACGATTGAGAGAAAATATGTTACTGTAAAAAACCACAGAAAATATCCAAATACTACTTGAAATAATGGCTTATACTACTTTAAATCAAACAACATGATTTGGTTCTCGGCAAGTCCAACGACCAATAGTGTATTTTTGAACTTTTTTCCATACTAATTACTGTGTAGAAAGGATATAACGTGGACAAAATAAATATAAATATGAATACAAACGCAGTTTATAAGGCAATTGGTCCTAATAAGGCCAATTGGTTTACAAAACCATATTTATGTTTTTTATTATTATTTTTACTTGTACAATTCTTAACTGAAATATTATTGTAATATTAAATTTATGGTTTAGAAATAGGTCAAATACGCTTTAAGAAGATATGTCTAGTCGATTTCCAAAATCGTCCTTGTCCAAGCGCCATAAATACTGGGAAATCAACAAAAACAGTTGTAATACAATTCTAATTTGTTAAAGCAAGAATACATTTGCAGCGATGAATATCTAACGTAAGAAATAGTGCTAGAAGGTTTAGTTTACCAAGATTTTATTTTATTTTTCAGAAAAAGAATAGTAAAGATAAAATATATACATATTTTACTGTTATTTTTGTGTCCCTCCTTTACTTTAATATGACAATTAAATGATTTTACAGACGTTTTGGAATCATGAAATATTACTAATATGTTAGAAAATAATGAAATAAAATCAATGATGTCAATATCTCAATTTTACATTTTTGTGGACAAGGACGCTTTTGGAACTGTACTTACTACACATATATACAAGACATTATATTTTCGATAAATATGCACGGATGTAAAAATACAAATGTGTTTGGTGATATCAGCAAAATTATACACGGTCGCAAAGCTTTCATTCTTCCTGCACTGACTCAATGCAGAATAAGCAATGGAGGATATATTTTCATCCGCAGAACATGTAAATCCATGAAGTTCTGCTCTCTTTTTCCCATGTTCTCCAGAAACCATAAATTTGCCACGAAGGCCTAAATGGCCTTATTTGATGCACTTACCTTCAATTATGTTCGTTAGTAGTAGGGTCTGTTTGTAAAATTGAAGAAAAATAAAATAAACTAATCCACCACACCGGGACAGCTACGCCAAACCAAACCATCATTATCGACAAAATTGCCTATTTAGGACACTAAATAAATAAGTCAATTTGATGCTTGAAGTTTCTAGAAGTAGCTAGCGTTGTTAGAAAATTTCTCAAAATATAACCTTGCCAAGTTAGTGTTTTGTCTGATTTTGTTTTTCAAATATTGCAACAACCTGGCAAATTTATAGATTTTGAGACATCTTTAAAGAAATTAAACTTGGTTACTTTTTGTACTTTATACACGAGTTTTATACCGATCGCAATAGGGTAACACGTTTTTTTTGAATAGGTAACACATATGTGACTCCATAGGTAGCCCCATAGGTGACACATAGGTGACCCCACTAGACATATCATAGTAAGAGAAGAAAGTGTTACTCGTG
>JAGDQP010074877.1:0-10222 GCA_022664845.1 Lepisma saccharinum | reverse complement strand
AGTTTCAAGGTTTTCATTGATCTTTCTCTATCCTTCTCTTTCTTTCCATGACTTCATCAATTATTTTTTTTTCTCTTTCTCTCTTACTAATTCCTTCTCCTACACACACTCTCTGTCATTATGTGAGTGTGTGGGTGTTTATTCTATCTCTGCAGATTATTATAAACATTATTTTATTCGTGTCGTGAGAAAAATTGCCCGGTACTACTTCAGTCAGTGCTAAGCCAACGGTATAGCAACTGAGCTACGGCCACTTGTTCTATCTCGGTCTCCATGTCGATCCATCAACACGGCATTAAGAAGCAATATGCCGATTCACAGAGCGACAGTTTTATATATTTTACTCGTTGGGTTTGCATCTTATTTATAGCTTTTAGGCACCTATGGATCACTCCAAGATAAGGTTTTGTGAAATGCGGTAGGGAGTCGGCCAGGACGTAAAGTGAAGGTATCAAACCGGTACATGTCTGGTGTGGCTGAGGAAAACACTGGGAAATCCTAAGTCAGGACAGTCAACCGCTGGTACCGAACCGAGGACCTCCCGAATTCGAAACCAACACTCTCCAAAGTTAGATATGTTGGCCGTTTGGAACGAAACATACTCATATCTACGTTTATCACATGCACGCACACACACACATATTTTTCTGGAAAGGGAAAGATCTTAATTTATCTCAAATATTCTCCATATGATGCTCAAAGATTCATACTTTTATTTTTATCTGTTGAACATCAATATATATATATATATATTTATATACTCCTCCCTTCGGAGAAAGACCTCATCCACTAGTGGATTGAATATGACTGTGATATATATCATGCAAAATATTTTGTGCATTTTGCTGCTTACATCTTCTTTGTAACGTAAATGACAACATAATATCAGAAATTATAAAGCATAAATATTGTGGCCCATTTTTAAGAACTGATAGAAACAGACGTTTTGTCTTGTCTTTCGTGCATAACATTAGTGTTCTATGGAATACTCGATTCATTAAGAAAGAAATAATTACCTAGTAACCATAGGTTTCAGCGTTCATTTTTGTTTCTTCATGTTGGGTAAGGATCTTTTCTACTGGACAATTTAAATTAAGTCTTTCAGTAAATTTCAACTAATGGCCCAGCTAAAGTAAAATTGCGTTAGGTTCCCTGTTTTGCTGTTTCAAATGCGATCTCTCTTTTTTTTTTCATTCTTTCGTACATACTACAAGAAACCATAAATATCTTTCCAGAAGCCAGGACATGCGATAATGATTTATCTTAAAGAAAAAAAAAATCCAACCCTTGCTCGTTCACGCACACACTCTCAGAATCACACATCGCCCCCTCTACGTCAGTTGGGTGGCCTATCTTCTAGGCTTGGAGAAAAATCGTGTATAATAAAGTCATGTGAACATTATTTTGGCCATGATAGTACAATAAGTTTATTCTTCGTAATCATAACAAGAATACTCATGTCATAATCTCACATGAGGCCATAACAAATCCTTCGTCATCCTTATCCACATGTTTCTAATTTCTCTCGATTCGAACAAACAATAGGCTGTGGCTTCCAAACACACAGAATCCCAGAAAAAATATTGTAATATTAACTATACTTTTGTCATTTTTTGCGCATGCGCATCCAATAACCATACAGTATGATTCGAGCAACAATAAATATATTCGTCAAACTTGTAGATCATGAAGGAATATGGTAAAATCAACCATACATATGGTTTTCCCAGCAATATAAAATTTAACTATACTTGTTTAGGAATCCTAACCATACAACAATACGAGATATAGTCAACTTAGCACAAGATTATCGTTACCGTAACACAATTATGGTTACGATAACTAAAAATTAACAATACAGTTTAGCAATGCAAGTATAGTTGGAATTACCAGGGCATGTTTTAAGTGTAGATCAAATAATGACAGTAGATCAAATAAAGAAAGAAATATTGTAGAAATATAATATGTCAATGTGTTTTTCGCATATTAAAAATTGCTTTATACATTGCAAAAGTTTGGCGCAATATTGATAATAAGTCAGAAAGAAGGAAAATATTTTCGTCTAAGTTGGTAAGATTAGAAGTAGTGCTTTGAGTCTTTATCTTCTAAAGATACAATCTATTGCGCGAATCAATCAAGGAAGTAGAATACAATCATAATGATAGATAGCTTAAAAAAACTAAAAGTGAAAGAAAAACAAGACTAATATGTTAAATAATTATTAAACAGTTAATGTACAAAACATCCAGCCTACCTCTCCAAGACTTGAAGATCCAAACATGCACTCACTGTAGGCTAAACTTTGGATAACTACTAGATTCTAGAAGAAGGCATCACGTTATAATTATTCATCACAGTTAGGAGTGATACATGTGGGCGCAAGAAGGAAGAAAACTACCACATTCTGTATAGAAATTCCTCTCATTGCAAAACTGATCAAGATCCTGTGGTTAACTTGTGAATAAGAAACAGACCGCATATGTATAAAAGAAAGAAACGGAAAACCATTTTTCATTTCCTTTTCCTTACAAATCCAAAGAGAAGTTTATATCTAAACTTAGGGCGATCCCCCAAACCTTTTCGCAGCTATTCTTTCCGTGGTCCACAACCATGATTCTGCCAAAATTTTCAGTTTGGTGGGGATATAAACCAAACCAGGAGGGTGTAGGTAGATTTTTAACGTTTTAGTAGATTTTTAATTGTGAACTTTGTAAAGTTGGGTGTTGTTCGTGAATTTGGTGGATTACACTCCCATTGGCGGTTCTAGCAGAATCCCTGATTTTAAAGCAAATAATGGAGTTTTCAATAGCGACTAACTAATACAGGCGCTCTATGTTGAAAACCGTTTATGTAATTCATGTAACAATGTACTGAAGTGCTAGTACATATAGTAAACAAGAGGAAAGGAATACTGTATTACATTATTATAGATACCGCAAATCATACATTATTATGGACATCGGAAGTGAGTGCGAAAAAATATTGAAAATGTCCTATTTTATGTCAAATTATGTCATATGTCCAATTTTGACAGAAGTGCACATAGTACAATACCATAAAAAGATTGTAGCATGACCAGTGCTGAAGTTGGAATAATATTTTAGGCGGAACGGTAAAATTATAAACCCTTACATTTATAAAAATAAGGCAATTTTTCCTTAATTTTGCAATAGCCAAAAGATAACCAGTGTACGTTTTAACATGAAGGATGTGATTTAAGAGCTCCATAACAACGGCTGAAACACAATAGTAAATTAAATACTTAAGAATGATTGCTAAAAGTGAATTTAAAACGAAATATCTTATGTAGTTAACAGTGGCGGCTCGTGGTCTATACCTTGGATAGTGCACAAAATGTTTCCGCATCTTTCGCAAATTATTATTATTCAATAACAATAACAACACGCTCTGGGCAACACAAAAGCAACATCAGGCTGTAGGGACTTAAGGGAATAAATTAAAATACTATATTTTTTTTAAATTGCAGTGGCGACTCATGACGCGAAATTTAGGTATACAAAACTGAAGCAACATTTTATGTTTAAAACGAAACAAAATAGGATGCGCAAAAATTCTCTTTCTTGAAACTTAAGTGATTCAAGACAACTTTGGTATTCTCTACTGGAAAAAGTTTTGTAGCTTGTAATATTCCGAAACTATGAAAGAATTTGATTTTGTTGAAATTGGATAGAGCTTCCTTCATGGAAACTAATAACATGAAATAACTGGTTGAGTATTAATCTACTTTGTAGAATAGCAAGAAATAAAACATATCCAGCTTCCGTAATCCTGTGGTTACGTTCACGGACTTGGATGGGCATTGGACAGGCCGACAGGTTCGAGTCCTTCTGTCATCGTACTGATCGACATTTTCTATGGTTTGTTTAAGCTCCACTAGGCGAATATGGGCATAGCACGTACATTACCACCTTCTTCACCTTCACTGAAAGATACATCATTCCACAAATATGTGACATATTTATGCTATAGATGACTGTCTGGCCCATAAATGTAAGGTTAAAAAAGAGAGGAACATTGAGAATTTTGGGGTAAAAATCTGAAAATTATCGAAAAAATAAATAATGAAAGCGGAATTTTAATCTATTGAGGAATATCTTCTGACGAGGAAAGAGACAAATCAACTATGCTCATTCTTATAATCATGTCAGAAGCAATTGCAACAGGAATTGAAATTGTTCATGATTTTCTCCAGACGCATGAGCCGCGCATTACTGTGCTCTAATCTATAAAAGCAGTGGTTCAACGTGGGATCGGACTCTGGAGCACGTCGTTCCGAGCATCCATCCGTCAAGCAGGGGAATACTGGGATGACAACTTGAATTAAGGCTACGGACAGCCCCTAACAAATTCCTATTTTTCTTGTGACAATCTAAAGCTATAGGATGCTATTCCTGCCGTATAAGTAGAAGTTTCCATGAAACCGGTCCTATTCTTCGTGGTTCGTGTGTGGTGTTGTTACATTGAATGGAATTCATTTATGGCCTTTAGCCATCTTTGGCTTAGGGCTGGGTAGGGAAGGGGAAAGGATGCGAAAAGGGGTCGGCTAGGTTCTAAGTTGAAGATACCATCTCGGCATTTGACTGGTGTGATAGGAAAACCCTGGAAAGCCCTCAGCCGGGATGGTCGGGTACTAGTTCAAACCAACGACCTCACGAAAGAAAAGCTATTACTTTATCAACTAATTTACGGCTACTCTGTGAGTTCTATTACATGTTTTGCTTAACTTTTCATTCTTTTTCTGGTTTTAGAAAAGATGTAAAATTGAAAATTATATAGCCTAGAGTTCTCATATGTTTCTGAGTTTCTTTTACTTAATCAGAATTACGTACTGCTTGAACATACACCGGACTGAGCCGAAAGAATATGGATAATCTTTACTCAGAATAACCGGCAGGCTAATTTAAAGTATCGGGTACGTTTCAGAATAATAAAAGCGAAAGAATCAAGAATTAGTATTCTCATTTTCGAACATTATTCCAGAGAAATAATTCTAAGAAGCACTTTCGAGCAGATATATTTTATCCTAGACTTTCCAACTTAAAATGCTCTTTCATTTAAAAATTTAAAGCGGCTACCTTTCAATTGACCGCCAGAGAAGAAACTTGTGAGAAATTATTCTTGAAGCGTGTAGTGGAAATTGTCCATATGGTGAGATGTGGGAATACTACAAGCGCGAAGAGCGCCCGTCTATCTAGTGCAAAGCAGCGACACTTCGTTTGCCCAAAATGTGATAACATATGGAGCCAAAGATCTTCCCCGTAGCCTTCGGCACTCTCCCTTAACTCCGTGAGATGCCGCAAAGTTCCTCAGCGTTCTCGGTTGGCAACCTGAAGGAAATGAAGTTAGAAGCAAGCGAGCTGCTGCTGCCTGAGACGGATGGAACCACACACTGGCACACAGGCACACAGTACATACTCACGCACTCTCAGTCTCTCTCACACACTCTCTCTCTCCGTCTTTTGGTTTGAGTCTAATGATGAAAAAAGAGCGTTCAGTGTGTTAAAAAATTATAAGAACAAAAAGCAAGGTGGTTTTCGACATGTTTCAATTATAAAAGTATTAGAGGGTAGTTTGCACGAACAGGCAAACATATGAACAGTCCGCCGCTGGTAGTTAATATAAATTGTCATGACAAGAACACTAAAGATCATGATGCTACTCAGAGCCGGATGTATGCGTCTAGGCGCCTTGACTTCCAGCGCCTCTTTAAGCACTCATATCCATATTGAAAACTGGCGAGTAAATTTGAGGTCTCTTATTGCAGGTCTGAGGTAATTTCGTTTCTGTTTTCATTGAGGCGCCAGCCTTCGTCAAAGACGGGCAGACGGATAGAAGCATGAGTATTCTCAAGATCTTATGGAGGAAGCTAATAACCAGAGAGTGAGTTGGCCAAGCATTACATTTATCGCTGTACTTCTAATAAACAAAAAGTTAAATTGAACTCGACAATTTATGTATTATCCTGTTCGAGATTTTCCTGTCTTCTCTGCCCGTCAGAGTTCTACTTTGTTTAAGCAATCATTATCTCTTCATTTTGGGTATCATTACAAAAGATTTGATGGATATTAGTGTTTTAAATATGGACGATAGTAGAGATGTGTAATAATGGAACAGCGCAAACAAAATGAAATCACCCTACAATCACAACGTGCTTTTATTAGGACATGTATCACAACGTGGGGTCATATACGACCCCAGTCTGTAGAGTAGTTTTATTAGGCTATCATCTTATACATTTTATATTTCTTGGTATAATTCGTTTCTTTATTGATTATACAAGATAGTGTAGAGTACATAAGTTTTACATTGTAACAATTTTAATTGTTTGTTTCAATTGTTTCAATTTTTTTATTGTTTTACATGGACAGAAATGAAGCGAAGTTTGCATTGCTTACGTTTTGCAATTCTCACAAATGTTATGACTGTGTTCAGCACAAACACTCTTCTTACACAAATAACACACTGCTACTCCTCCTCTGTCTTTCTTCCGGCTACACAAAGCACATCTACCTAGTCGTCCAACTAGTGTCACACTTTATACTGGTTCCTCTTCGATGCCCAGAACATGACGAATATTGTTCCTTGGCTGTTTTGTCAGTATCTCGCTATTTACCCTGCTTCTCATGTGATCTTCACAGAGTCCAAAAGCAAGGGTCTTCAGGAAGTCAGAACGCTTCTTCTTTGTTGAACTAGATCCTGAATTGCACCTGAAGATAACGAAGCTATTCAAACTTTAGACCACATATCACCTACGGTCAGGTAAGACTTTTGAGAACACCAGCTAGATGAGGCAAACCAAGTAAAGCGCACAACTCAATTTTGTCATTGGATGACAGGTAACGCTGATCTGATTTGAAGAAACACTTTTGTCTTTCTGTTCCTTCATTTGTTGAAATCACAATTTTGTTCAAAATGTCATCTGAAAAAGAAACAGAAGCCAAATGTCCTTTGCACTTGTTTTTTGTTGTGCTTCCCTCTTAGGCCCTGGGAGATGAATAACGATGTTTTTCTTCAAGGTCCTAGTAGATTTTTGGTGGAGAGGTTTAGTGTAATACTTACTGCCATTCTTCCCATACATCACTACTTTTCGTTGTAATAAGTCTGCACCATCACCATTATCATCATCACTTTCAAATTCATCCTCCTCTTCTTCATCATGTTCCTCATTATCCTCATTTTCACTTACCAGTTCATCAACATCGGACAGATCCTAATCTGATTCATCTAAGATGCGTGCAATGTCTTCCTAACTCGAATACCTTCTTGATTTCCCCATTTCTAAAGACATTAGCTCACTATAATATAGTTTGCAATATGGCTGTTCAAAACAAAAAAGGTTTCGTTAATCACAACGTGGGGTCATATACGACCCCAGCACTAAAAAAACGCAGAAATTACCGCACTAGCACAACAATGCAATATGCACTTTCAACAGCATGCTATTAACTGAAGCTAGACGAAGTATCGTGTTTCACTCTCATAACGGCGTAGGCACAGAACGCATTTTATATGGACTGGGGTCGCCGGTGACCCCACGGTGTGATTGTAGGGTTAACAAATTAAAGAGAGAAGGAAATGAAATCTATCAATCTGTTCACAAAGTGAGACGAACACTCGAAGTAAGGTGTGAAAGCTGAACATACAATTTTGTTTCATTCAATTGTAAATAACAATATAAAATTGACAAGTGTAAGAATTTCTTCATTACAGTATGTCTCGGTGTGAAACCTTTACAGAGATTGATGCCTGGAACACGCCATAGACCACTCAATTCGGTTATAGAAAAATCGTAACGAAGACTCTTTCTCTGGAGGAGACTATTTTCTCTTCCCCCCACCATACACAGAAAACGTCAATTTCATATCAAGAAAGATATCCTATGTAACCCCTATAATATTTACTAAGGATATTGTTGTTTATGTCACGGGAAAGGAAAATGTTAAGAACCCTTTCTAACCAATCTTCTAATTGTTTACCCAGAAGAAGGAGGAAAAAATTATTTCATTACTCCGACGCCAGTGGGTTTTGTTGTTTCATTTGGCTAATACAGAATATAGTGTGGACTATTAACATAATATTGTTCTTAAATAAATGTATATATCTCCATCTGTACACTGAAATAAACATTTATTTCAAGTAACGCCAGAGGACATTACATTACTTGTATCATGAATAGTTGTTTATATATTTTAATTATTTCCCTCAAAAGTATCAATATGAATTGGGCAAAATAATAATTATTATTAGTTCACCGTAATTTTAGTTGTAAAGAATTATTCTAAGTTTGAATCTGAATTTTATTTATGGCCTTTAGGCATCTAAGGCTAAGACCGGGATAAGGGAGGGGAAAGGATTTGGGAGGTGTTGGCCTGGGCCTATTTTGAAGGTACCATCCCGGCACTTGGTGTGACGATAAACCCTGGAAAAAACAGCCAGGATAGTCGATATCTGGGATCGAACCCACGACCTATCGAATGCTATGCCAAAGCAAAACTATTTAGGTCCATCGTAGCTACACACCAATGTAAAACTTCATGTAACTAATTGCTTTATTTGTAGAGCACAAAATTAAACGTGAAGATTTTAACTGAAGATAAAAAACTCTTGATAAGGATTTAATTACACTTATATTAGTAATTCCTGTATGAAAGCACTTGCCTTTTTTATTGTTATTATTGTTCTGTCCAGTACGCAGGGCGCAGTCGCGGCGTGATCGTCAGATATTTTCCCCTATGGTCTCCATTCATGTTACGATCGATCCGCATTGCTTGTATGCTATGACGTGGGCAGCGCCCTGGTGAGACGTATTGAGCAATGGGAATACACTGGAATAAACAGAGGAAACAAGAAAAGGTCCAGAAATATTTCTAGTTCCATTATATGTTTAGTAGCTGAAGCTTCTAGTGAGAGGAAGAAATCTGCTGAAATGTGTACGTATATTTCCTGTCAAGTGTTTTTTCTAGTTTGTAATCTTACATTCTATCTGCTTGCCACCTGCATTACTTTTGTTTTAATGGTTACACAGTAAAATATACTAGTTTAGCCATTAAAATTATGAGGAATGCATGAGGAATATATGAACAGTGAAAAGGAAACTTCAATTTTATCATTCGTGTCTCCTACACAGAATTAGTGTCTATATGTAGTATACTGACAAGAATATTTTCGAAATTACCCTGTAAAATAAGATTCGTTTATGGATTTTGTCATAGATTTGCATCAGTGTAGAATTGTGGACTCAACTAGCCTATGTAGGTTTAAATTAATGTGGAAATATGTTGTGACGATCACTGTTCTGAACACACAGCTTCCTTAACAATCTCAATACTCACTTGTCAACAATCTCAATTCACACATTATATTAAAATAATTAACCTATAAATTTTATATACTTTAAGAACACACTGTAAAATGTGAACATATTAACCACATAACCTAAAGTAATGAACGAAAAATAATAGTTTGTAAAATAGAACTCCTACAAATCACATTATTAAACGAATTGCTGGATGAATTGAAACGTAACCTAAATGAAAACATTATTAGATATATTTTAAAAGTTAAATAACGTCAGGTACGTACAATGGATTCCAGGGAGCTATCTAAAGTGCAGCCGGTAGAAACTTCTAAAATGTGGATAATATTTGGAACATTATTATATAAATGACACTACTTAACATATTAAGCAATAACCACTGCATAGATAATCATTCTTTATTTTCATATATATGGTAATGAGGTAAATTCCAGACAGACACCACAATATATAGGCTACACTGAGCAGGTTTGGTCACAGTTGTATTTTTCTTTTATACATCACGTATCAATGTTAAACGACATTTATTCATATACTTGAAACTATGTCATACTTAATTAACTGTAGTAAAGTACTTAAACTGTCCTTTCGACAGCCAAACTGTTGCCATTCATATTGAACCCAGTTTCCTACATTATACTTCGAACTATCATTTTTTTTTATCTTTACAATGAAAAGAAACAATAGCGTTCTACCCAATGACTTATATCTAAAAGCGGTACTGGACTGATTGCTATCATTGAAAATTTCATGAATATTATGAAGCCAGGGAGTTGATAGGACACTTAATCTTGTTTGTCCACTTCCAGTCTAAACCAATATGGACCAAATTTTCGGTTCTAACGCAGTTTTTACGCTTGATAACACTGTATGGCCCGTTTTTTT
>JAGDQP010074876.1:0-10222 GCA_022664845.1 Lepisma saccharinum | reverse complement strand
ATACAGAACGGTTATTCTGCCGGTAATACTTTACGGTTGCGAAAGTTGGAGTACGACCCTAGCAGATGAACATAAATTACGTGTATTTGAAAATAAGGTTTTGAGAAAGATATATGGGCCGAAACGGGACGAGATGACTGGAGAGTGGAGGAGACTGCATAATGAAGAACTCCACGGACTGTACGATTCACCAGATGTTGTAAAAATAATGAAATCGAGACGACTAAGGTGGGCAGGGCATGTAGCTCGGATGGGGGAAAAACGAAGATTATATTCTATCCTGGTTGGAAGGCCCGATGGAAAGAGGCCATTGGGAAGACCGAGACGTCGGTGGGAGGACAATATTAGAAGAGATCTTGGAGAAGTAGGTGTTCGTGATGAAAACTGGCTTGATACTGCCCAGGATAGAATCCAATGGCGAACGTTTGTTACTGCGGCGATGAACTTGCGAGTTCCATAGAGTTAGTTAGTTAGTTAGATACTAATATTATTTTTACGTTAAAAAAACTCAATAAGAAGTAACTAATTTTTATTCGCGGATTTGCTAATAAAGTGTGTATAGATTACGGAGAGGGTATTTTTTACTTCTGTAAAGAATGTATAAGGTTATTTTCGTCCTATTGCATATTTCTAACATTCAAAGAAAAGGTGGTTGGCATGATCCAATGATTCTACATTTAGACAATTACAATATGAACTATCTGATAAGTTTAACTTAAATAGATTAGATTTAGTCGTTATACGTTGTGATCTTAATCGATTAATAAGAACAATGACTCGGTTTGTTTTGGAACCATGGTTTATACTTTGTTAAAATGATATGGGATGTATCTATTAGTATGGGTAGTAAGGGATTGGCACGGACCCAATTAACATATTTTTCCTGCATTTTTTTCTTTACTCGATCCAATAAATATGTCCAAAACAGTAAAATATCAGCTGTATTGTTTAATTCAGTAGATTCCCTCTCTAATTTATCTGTATGATGTTTAGAGAAGGAATGTCCTTTTCAAAAAAGTTATATGTACCGTACGTCCTTGTGACTCTAATATATAATCTCCAATATGGAGAAATATATAATCAATTTTCAGGTTAGGGTAGAGTTTTCATGCCCGCTTGTGAATCAGTTAAAAGTATTATATAAGATTCTTCTATAAATATATATCTTGGTTATGTTTTGAAGCAAGAAATATGCTCTATATTTCTGCAGTAAATATAGATGTATTCGAAGGAAGTTTTATTTGTCGTTTGTAATTATGTTTAGTGTTATATATTGCTACTTCTACTCCCAAGTTATTACATGATCCACTGGAGTAAATAAAGTGAAATTTCTCCCATTTTTCATAATGTTAACCCATAGGAATAAATGTTTGAATTCTCGATTGATTGGTAAACTCTAAAGAAAATAGTGCGTTATTTGAAACTGAAAGATAGATTGAAATTCTTCTTGATAATCGTTATATAGTTGTTCCCATTTCTCTGCAAATTTTGGAACGGCTTCTTGATTTCTGTTAATTTGATCTTGTAAATGGTCTATCATAAATTTGTGAGATATGGTTTAACTGCGCTTCGTCGTTAAAAATAAGATTTAACTAACATTAGTTCTTGTCTGAATCTGAAAGGTCCAGCTTCTGAGTGCGATTCATTAAACCAAGGCTATGTCGAAGGTGTTTGCGTGGTAGTGTGTCTAATCTTTCTTTATCTCTTATATAAGTGCGCTACCTGCTACAAAGAAGTAGTCTCAAATGCCAAGAAAATAGATTTTTATATAATTGTAACATACAGGACGGAGAGAGGAGCCCATAAAATGAATACCCAAATATTTGATACTGTTGGTAAGTTCAAAGTTCGTTAATGGACTATGAGTGAGATTAATTCTTTTACGAGGTTTTATTTAAAATAATTTTGGATTTTTTTGTTAGGGGAAATACTTAAATGGACCATTCTGTAGTGGTCAATATAACTCTCTAACGTCCTACCAAGTTTTGATTATCACTATCACGTCGGCAGAGAAATATGTCACTAATGTTTGACAGTTGTTACAATGGATACCTAATCAATGTAACATTCTAATACATCTGAAATGTACTTTAATATCGTAGCATGTTTCGCTTAAAATGGTTTAACCGTTCGCACATGGTACATGATTTTGTTTAAAGTTTGAGTTTTGTTACGGTGAAAACGGCCAGTCGCAAGATTTTGTTAAATAGCTAAGGGAATCGTATTTCGTCTTTGTGTCAAGTTTTCTTGAAATTGATTCAATTATTTTTACATCGTGCTCCAATATGTTTAATAATAGAGTCTTGTTGCCATAGAAACCGTACGAAGTTTATTCCAATATGGTCTAAAGCTTTGCTAGAGTCCTATGTAATTGTACCAAGTGTAATGATAAAACTATTTTTATTTATTTCTCTATAATGTAAATAAATTACGTAAGATGATGTAGATTAAATATGAATAATATAAACTGACCTCAATGGGCTAGATGACTAGGGATCTGGGCCGCTGTACACGAGGTTGACGGTTCGAATCATGTCTGGCAAATGGATGTTTGTGGATTTTAAAACAATTTCACTCGTATTATCGATATGGTTTGATGTCATTAATAAGTAAAAGGTGGTCCAAACAAAGTAAAGTTTATTAAGATTGTCATGAATACTATAATTTCCAGTTAATGTTCCAGTTTTTTCCTGTACTTTCCGGTAGTCACAGCATTCGAATACCGTGATTGTACCTTCAAATAAACCCTTCACTCTCATTCGATCTCATTCAAAGTTTCCCCTCAGATGTAAAATTGTACTGAGGAGGAAATTTGAATGATATCGAATGATCCCAACGATCACCTATCCTCACTGAGGTTTCTCCAGTGTATTTTCCTCAGTCATACCAAACATATGCAGTGATGGTACCTCTAAACAAGACCTTCTAACATCCTCTCCCCATTCCACCCCGGCCTAAGCCAGAATTGCCGAAAGGTCATAAATAAATTCAAATGTAAATGTGTACTCACAATTGCAATCACGAATTCTGAAGGTGACTGGTGGTAAGAGCCATTCTCGTATAAGTTACCCTCAAGAGAATGATCACCAATTCTTTCTTATTTTAAAACAAAAATTGAGAGAGAGGGGGAAAAAAGCAAAACAAACTTACCCTATCCTTGAGGTCATCTAGGACAGTCTGCTCCACAATTCCCAATTCCTGCCAACTTTTGGACTGCAATATAGATTCCTTTTCCTCCGGACTTTCCACCTGGACTTTCGGTTGTTGTTGTTGCTGTTGTTGTCCTGGTGGTTGCACAGAATTCCGATCACTTTCCGAACAACTACTGAGCGACTCTCCTCCATCCAAGCTTGGAATAGGAGAACCAGAATTATCTGACACTGAACTTTTCCCACCAAAAACCTCCACCGATTTGTGAGCTTGGTCTTTAATATTTTTGTTTTTACTATTTGAAATGCTGTTGTTGTTGCTGTGTTTGATATTAGTATTTACCCCGTTTTCACTTCTAATATTATGAGAATGAAACAGCGATTGGCAGCTATTGCTATGGAAGTTCCCTACTGTCTGTCTTGGCCTTCGACGCGCATCTAACGGTACAGGAATGTGACTGATCATTGATTTTCTCTGATTGTTTAAAATAGAATTCTCCTTGTTTCTATTTTCCAATATCTTCTCCACTTGTTGACGTTCTTCTTGTCTTTCGATGACGGACACAGGCTCATCGTCTTCTTCGCTCTCATCCTCTTCCCCTTCTTCTTTACCATTACTTCGTTCTGTAATATTGTCCTGTTCATCATCACCATCATCATTTTCATCTGTTCTTGGTGTGTCCTCTTCAATAATCTCAGCAAATCTTACCTTTCTGGTTCTGATAATATGGTCGTCTTTATCGGAGTCTTCTTCGAGAACTTGCATCACAAAATCATTGTCGGATTCATCCTCTTCTTGAACAGCACCCAGTACTTCTCCTCCCCCTCTTAGTCTTGTGCTTAGATCATCATTTCTGGCATCAGAGTCCTCGTCATCATCCTCGTCATCATCATCTTGTTCACTATTGCTGATAGCATCGGTTCGTGAGGGCATCTCAAAAGCATTTTTCTTGTTGTTATTGCTTGCGAAACCTTTTGGTGTTTTTGCTGAATCTAAGTCTGAAAAGTCCTCACTGTCTTCTTCGAGAATTGTCATAGTTATCGCGGTTTCCTCATTGAAATGGATGTCTCTTTTGAATACTTTTTCGAATGATTGTCGTTCATCTGATGAGAACATAGATTCAGATGTTGTACTTATATGATTCGTGGTGTTTTCGTTTCTTGGACTCTCCTCTTCATATTCTTCTTCCACTGCTTCTTCTATGTCTGTACTTTCGTCCTCTTCATTACCTGTAGCAGCAGCTGTGGACACTTCCATGGTTGTTGTTTCTTCTTCTTCATCATCCTGTTCTTCTTCGTCGTCTTCTTTTATGTCTTCCAGGATTTCTTCTTCCTCTTCTTCTTCTTCTTCAGCTATCTCATTCCTTTCTTTGTTCTCTTTATCATTATCCGTTTTCTTTGTATCATTCCTCTCCTCTTGTTGTTCTTTCTTTGAATCTTCTGTTGTCACTGTTGTTGTTGTGTCATTCGCAGAAATTTCTTGTTGTTGTGTTTCCAAATCATTTCTTGGTGAATATTCACCGTCACTTTTTATAGGATCACTGTTGTCCGTCCGTGGTGAGATGTCTGAGAAAGATTCATCGGACACCACTTTGGAATCTTCACGCGGACTGTACATTGGTGACAAACTATCCGGAGTGTTAATTGGAGGTCCTCTTGCAAGCCAATCTTCAAAATCATAACTTTTCGCGGGGAATTCTTCAAAATTTAGTTTTAAGTCAATACCAGAATCACCAAGCGAACCAGTCACATCGTAAACTTGACAAAGAATATCAAAGTCTCTTCTGCAATGTGGATGAAACGATTCTAAAAATTCATTGAATTTATTTTCACCAACTACGTCTCTTATTTTCACGAGAGCTTTTAACGCCTGCTCTTGGTACGACATGTGTATTAGTTTCTTGGCCAAGGAACTTACGAGGTACACGATGTTATGTTGGGTTATTTTGGGGGAGAGAAGTGTGGGGATACCTAGGATTGTTCCCATACATACGTTACGGTTAGGGTTTTGTAAACCACAATGGACCAAAGTTCTTAACACGTTAGATACGTCAGAAGTTCTTTCGAGATACACATTCAAAACGTCCAGTGCTCCTTTTCTAACTGCTGCCGTTTGATGACCTAAATTTTCAACAATATCCTGTAACACTTCACTCATACACTGATCAAGATCGTCCTCTAAAGCGGGCACAAGATCTAACAAGACACGAAGCGCATGTTGACGCACTTCCCATTCGGGATCCCGAAGACGAGAGGCGATTTCATGAAATACCTTTTGTTTGTCCACATCCTGTGGCACGGATTTATTCTTTAACACTTGCTCCCACAACGGAGTAAGTCCAAGCATTTTTAGTCCACTGCCTGTTGAAGGTGTCTCATCCACCACGTCATCATCCTCTTCTGAATCACTTTCGTTCCTCGGAGAGGAATCTCCCACGACAAGAATTTCGAATGCTGGAGACGGTGCGTTGTCTCCAGCACCTGGACGTAACGTCTTCAAACCGTCCATTGTGTCCTCGGAAGTGGAGGTCACTACTTGTTGTTCAGACGCGGGAGAAAGTGTCGTTGTAATACTATCCGACTCTAAATTGTTGGTACTGCTGGTATTGTTGTTGTTTTTGTTTGGCCATTGTTGCCCACTTACAACCACCACTTTGTTGATATTACTGCTTTTACCTGTTTTGTCCCGTAACCAGGGGTTTTCACCCGTACGGCCCCACCACATTCGTCAAACAAGTTCTCTTCCTGCATTCTCGCATGCAGAAAAACAGCGCCTGATGACCACGCGGAAACCTCGCCGCCTCACACCAACACAAGAATATAAGAAAAATCAGAGACAAAGAAACACAACACGGCCCGCTGTGCTTTGCCGTTTCCCGCGAACTAAATAAGTTAGAACTCTTTGGCTAACGGTTTCCAAACTCGTTCCTCTAAACCACGCCTTCTAATCATAACGTAACGCCAATCCCGATACACGAACCGGGAATCGATTTGCTGCCGTCGGTGCGCTATTGGCTACTTGGATTTCCTGCCGAGGACGAAAAACGAAGAGCACAGAACTGGGAGGGCGATACAAGTAGCAGAGATAATTCTTTTCTTTTTAGTTCAGAAGGTAAATAATTGACGAAGTAATTAATTCAACACTATCATGAAACGCTATACTTCATTTTACATTTGTATGAACTATAGTGGAGTATAGCCGAGAACCTACTAAAAAGAGGGAAATATTTTGTGTATATGCATTAACTATTGATTTCTATTTCACTTCCTCAATTCCAGGTTGCTTGTACTTCATATTCCTGACACAGAATGCAAATCAACTTCTTCCTTATAGCCCTACACCTTTCACGAACAGTAACTGATGGAGGTAGGCAAGTTGAAACAACACACTTGTTGATTTTTTTTCTTAATCTTACTTTTCCCCTTTCTGTACTTTATTTTTGTAGGTCGAACTACTGCAGCAAACGTGTCATAATTAAAATCTTTTTTCTCTTCTCATTTTCTTGTTTTAAACATAAGTTTCACTTCAGGAACTACTTAAATTAAGAGAAAAAAGATTTTTGTTTTATAAATCGTATAACTACTAGTAAGGCCGGTTTTGCATCCAGGCGATAGTCGTGTGCTTCGCTTATGACTGAATAGGAAATTGAAACACACTTTTCAGGGCTAATTTTCACAAAAGCTTGCGTTGCTTGCTTTGCTTGAGATTTGGATGAATAGCCAATTGAAACACATGTTACACTTATCTTACAATAAAACACGTGTTTCAATTGGCTACTCATCCAAATCGTAAGCAATGCAAGCTTTCATGAAAATCAGCCCTAAGTATTTATATTTTCTACTCATAGAAATAGCAAGCAAAGAACGTAGCAAGCGCGTACATGAGAACCCGGCCTAATAAACCAGAGGCTACACGCTTGTATGAAATAATAAATGCTGGTTCCTGTTTCTCGAGGAACAAGCATCAGATAGTACATAATGATATTAAGTAGCGTGGCTGCCTTGTAATCCATTTCCGGTATCAACCATTCTGAGGCTTTCCCGGTTACCGCGGTCACACGAGGAAAATACTTGGATTGAGATAGTACTTTAAATATGGCCAGGGCTGATTTCTTCCAAATCCTACCGCTTGTTATTGTTCTTAAATACCGAGTGTGTAAAACCGAGCTCTACGCAACGAAACTGGACTGACTGATTAGTATCGAAAGATAGACGCCAGAGCAAATATTTAACTTCTTTTGTCCACTTTCAGTCTAAATCAATATGGATCAAATTTTCGGTTATAACTCAGTTATTTACGCTTGATATCGCTGTGCGGCCCGTTGTTTTATTTATGTCTTAATTCTTGCAAGAAAACGTAGATATTATTTGCAGTATTTTCTATTATATGCAGTGTGTTGTATCATAGCTGTTGTATTGAATGTGTTGTACGAATAACTTAGGAATTAAAACTTAAATAAATAAATGGGACGCACAGCGGTAAGAATCTTATAAACCAGTTAGAACAGAAATTTGGTCCACATTGGATTAAACTGGAAGTGGACAAACAAGTTTAAATGTGTGTTCTGGCGTCTATCTTTCAACACTAAGTAGTCGCTCTAGTATTACGTAGAGTTCGATGGCTCTAACTCAGTTTTATACGCTTGTCACCGCTGTGCGGCCCATTTCTTGATTTAAGTCTTAATTTGTAAGCTATTCATATAATAGTATATCGTACACTATATATAACAGAAAATACTACAAATAATGTTTACAGTTTTTGCAAGAATTAAGACAAAAATAAAACCGGGCCGCACAACGATATCAAGCGTAAAAAGCTAAGTTAGAACAAAAAATTTGGTCCATATTGGTCTAGACTGAAAGTGAAAAAACAGGATTAAGTATTCTCTCTCCTCCCTGGCGTCGTCTCGTATATTCATGAAAGTTTCAATGGCAGCAATCAGTCCAGTATCCTTTTAGATAGGGGTCATTGATTTTAATAAATAGCAATAAGCGAAATTTGTTTATAGAAGAGGCAAAAAAATGTTGTTGACTTTTCTCAACGAGCCTGTCGCCTAAGGAAAATTGATATCGTTATTTAAGCTTGACTGCTCGATGCTATTGCGTTTTTTGTGTCTTAGACCGAGTTTTCATAATGGCGATCGTCGCGTGCTTTGTTTGAATAGCCTATTAAAACACGTGTTTAAGTAAGTGTTCTACGTGTAGAATGCGTTTCTAATGGCTACTCATAGAAATCGTAAGCAAAGGATGCAGCGAGTGCCTGTAAGAAAAGCCGGTCTTAAAGGTGATCTTTGGTGTTTGCACCGCGTATAATAAAAACAAAGTCTACCCTGACTTTTAAAGCATACTCCGGTGAAATGCCATGTATGAAATGTTGAAAATACAGAATGAAACAAAAGAGAGCAGTGTAATTTGCTTATCTACTCGTTCGGGCATTGTGATGCGACGTTCACATTATTCCACTCAATGGCGTCTGAGTAGCCATAATCCAGCTAATCTCCCCTCTAGCCGGCTGTCGAGATATTAAACATGGTCCAGGTCCAGTACTTTTGAGACAGACTACGTATTCAACAGTCACAGTACTGACAGTTGTCCACAGCAGCGTCATTTTACAATAAAGTCATGTCACCCAGAATAGTACTTACAAGGAAACTGTCTCCGGTAGTCCTTGCAAATCAACATAAAACTTCCATATCGTATTGCTGATGTGGTCAAATGGACACCCCTGTAGTATTACGTTTCGGAATTCGGCGGAACACGAATTACAGGACTTCACAGTTTGCGAAATTTTGTGTCGAATGCCTGCATGGTAGGCAACAGCGAAAGGTATATATTTTTCGTTTACTTTCACATGAAAGATTGCGCTAAAACTAATTTATATGTTAAATTAAAGTTATTTATCAAGTTGACGTGTCAGTTAATTGCACTGTTACCTGCCAGTTGAGAATGTTATATAAAAACATGTGATCAGTTACTAGTTTCTTTGAAGAATTTACAAGTTTATCTCAAATATTATAAACTGAAACTTGGTAGATGAGGTAATTTATTAACGCTATATGCAACTCCAACCGCCATCACAGGTAGAATAAAACTCCTGGAAATATCAATGTCACAAACTTGCACATGTTGTCTCATACTGTGTGGTCTAATAACACTGAAGCCCAGTAGTAAAATTGGCAATGCCGCGGGGTTCAGACTACTCCGCGTGCACGTTGGAAAGGGTAATATGCCGGTTGTACTCCAGCTGCCTACCATTGTGACTGAAGTTTTCCAGAGTTTCTTTTAATATCTCCAGAAGAATGTTGGGATGATACCTTAACTAAAGCCCTGGCCACTAACTTTGCAGCACTTCTGATGAAAGAGTAGTTGCCAAGGAACATCACCTCTCAGAAGTGACGTCAAAAGTGCCGGGCGTCATAACAGAGAAATCAAGTGAATTTAATCTGTGTTCTAATTGGAAGATATTTGGTTTCCTTAAATCAAAATCTATTCAGTTAACAAGCCTTTTAAAAGTTATAATTAGTCTCTTTCCACAACAAAAGATGCTTTTCGTAATTTGATAGAATTCTTTGAAGTAAATCATAATTACGACTATTCAATACTACAAACGTACCAAAGGTCATAATTTCTGTTTTTTTCAGGCATGCTTTTGAGGGGGGCTTTGCCCGCCGGGGGATTTTCAACCGCTCCCCGTAAAGAATTAGTCTCAACACTTGTAATACTCATACGTATACTGAAATACGTATATAATAGCACATTCTATAAATATTTATCATGTTATTTTGAGGTTAACTAAGGGAAGTTTATTTTATATTTTGTTCCATTGGATTCAATATACATTATTCAATATTCGTGAGCCCCCCCCGAGCCCCCCCGAATGAAACCTTGTAATGGGTATGTATTATATGGAATTGAAGATATGGAAAGCTTCACCGAGTTCGAGTTTTATGCAATAGATGGCACCACTGGAACCGGTCTGGAAGTGAAAACTCTGTTAAACAAGTACCGTTAGATGTCGCGATTAAATGCTTGTGGGAATTTTAAATGATAGAACATTAATGAATTGATGTTTT
>JAGDQP010074875.1:0-10222 GCA_022664845.1 Lepisma saccharinum | reverse complement strand
AAGGGGCTTCTTGATGTGTATTCAAGTGGAAGTGTCGGCCAAAGATGAATTATAGTGCGCGCTGCTGGATGGGCACAGTTCCAGTTCCACTTGATTTGGAAGAAAACTTGGCAGAGCCGGGAATCTAATTTAGGACCCCACGATCAGCAGTCAACGACGGTAACCACTAGAGCAGCGGACCGGTCCCCAACTCCGATATTTATAGATATAATAATATTTCATTTAACATCAGCGGGTAAAGTATCAATGTTCCGGCAGGACTCTGCTTCATTTTCTTAAGGCTATTTGTTTCTGTTTCTATGGTAGATGGCTGTGGAACTACTTACATGAGGACTCTGGAACAGCAATGATGTATGGGCCAAAATGTCAATTTTTGTTTTTCTTTGTCAACAGATTCTATGAAGTGCAGTTTATAGTCACGAACAATGTCATTGGCTTATACCTCTCGAAACCCGAGTGAAACGGCAGTTAAAATACAAACAGTACATGACGAAATATGACGTTGCAAAACTTTAAATGCATTTATCTCGAAAAGAACAATTGACACATACGTCTTTGCTGATCTAGAGGTCTTCACGATTTATAATAAATTGTCAGAACTGAAGTTCTGTCTCATTTGACTTACGCCTTAATACATACCTAGTTGGCAAGGTTAAAGAAGCAATCCACTACAAAATATTGTTCTTACTCACATGAGGATAAATAATAGATATATTTCCATTTCATTCTACATTATTCTGTAGAAACATGTTTAAAATTGTATTTGTACTGTTTCTTACACTAATTTCTTCACTTTACATTGAAAGGCTGAAAACTTGACAACATTCTGAGCGCTCATGGCACCTAAGATAATTGGCAAGTGGAACGAAGATAAGTTTAGAGCGCTCGTGGACTCCAACCTAAATTTAAATAAGTAAAACCAAACTAATCGCTTTACCTCTGTGTGATAAAACCATAACCTCCAAACATTTTGTTTTTTCTTCAACACTGTGCTGAAACTATTGCCCCCAAAATGATCGTCTCAAAACTAAATTACCTTCTTAGTTTTACCCTTTGAAAATTCTAAATCGTTCTTAATTTAGTGAACTCTGTAAGCCAGTTATCTGATGTTGAAGCTTTTCAAACTTTCTGTTGACTTTGTATCTACTCAAAACCTGTTATTATATCTATTTTTACTATTTGCAAAAGCTCATACGACGTGATAGACGTCAAATCTACCACGTCACGTTAACACGTTTATGTCGTCTCATCCTAAAACGAGAAAACAATTATTATTGCGCATTATGTAAAAACTTTAAACACGAAAACAGTAATTGTGGTTATGTTGGTCAACAAAGCCTCTGTAAATTAAATCAATTGCATCACCAGGTATGCTAAAATAAAACATGACCAGCTTCTTTTACGAAAAGTTGAATGTATCACGCGATTAGTTCGGTTTTAAGTTATTTTACCAACATTTGTATCATTTTAAAAAGTTGGTATTTCAGCAGTAATAGCATCCCGGTATTTGCCTGGATTGACAAAAAAATTGAAACGCCTCTGTAAGAATGGGCGACCGCCTGATCGTTGTCAGGACCTTCCGATTGCTAAGTCACTACCAACTGTGAATGATCCTTAAAGTATCGAATTACGACATCATCATCAAAGGTACTACTGCATTTGTTTTGATAGATGTAGGGCATCCACATCTCCCATAGAGAATATCTATGGATCTATCTGTCTTTGTCAACTATAACGTATATCAATATCAAAACCGTACCTATACATATCAAAACTGTAGCGTTTTGAGGCGTTTCCAGTGCCCTATGGCAAAAACAATGTACAGTACAACATTTATACATAATATAATTGTTTTTTCATTTCATTTCATTTATTTTTCCCATAAAAGCAGTACATCCACTATAAGGTAAGTCACATACAATTATTGTTACATGTATGGAAATCATTAACAGAATACCAGAATATTTAAATACGATACAATCATACAGAAATGTAAGTAATCAGCAAGTTAACATGAAGTACAAACAATTCTAAATCACATAAGGATTATGCAATAAGGGTAAAAGGGTCCATTACCATTAAGGTCCATTAAAATTAACACACTTAGCAATCATGAATCCCATTCAATGATTCCTCTTTCAATGTCTACAAGAGAGTAACCTTCAATTTTAATCAACAATTCCTTTAAGTGCGCTTTAAAATTAGAAAGAGGTGCCATCTTCATTTCCATTGATAGCATGTTGTAAAACTTTATACCAACTGCGGTATATGCATGATTTGAAATAGCCAACCTTAAGTGTGGTTTAACAATCAGCTTGTTATACCTAGTATCATAATTATGGGTATCATTACCAGTTGTAAATTTGTTTAAATTTGTTCTGATGTACATAACGGCCAAGTATATATAATAACTAGGTACGGTAAGAATTTTTAACATCTTAAAATGATCTTTACATGACGATCTAGGGGGTAAACCCAGTATGGCACGAATAGTCTTCTTTTGCCAGCTAAAAATGTCCTGCATACGAGAGGCACCGCCCCCAAAAAGAATACCATAACTAATGTGTGAATGAAAAATTGCTTGATAAGCTAAAACAAATATTTAATAGAGAGGCAATTAATAAGTCTCCTTAACAAGTATAGGTTCTTAGCTAAGCTAGTACTTAAATAATCAATATGAGTATTCCATGACATGTCATGATCTAGATGCACCCCTAAGAGTTTAACCGATTTACATAGTAGTAGTCTCCGTTTTAGCGTAAATATAATTTTTGTTGTTTTGTCTTAGTTTAAAATTAGCTCATTCATCACCAACTAATTCTCAGCCTTCTCCACTCCCGTATCAATTAATAAAAGTAAAGAATGCATATCAATATCATTAATTAAAATGGTAATGTCGTCAGCGTATATGATGGAAGGAACATCCAGACAAAGCGGAAAATCGTTCATATAAATTATAAACAAAAACGGAACCAAGATGGATCCCTAAAGGGACTCCCCTGTTTATAATGAGTGGATCAGAGAGCATGTCATTTACTTTAACCCTATGTTTCCTTTCCATTAAATGTCTTAAGCAAATTCAAATCTCTATCACTAAAACCATATTGTTTAAGCTTAGTTAAAAGAATAGTATGAGAGATGGTATCAAAAGCTTTAGTTAAATCCAATAATATTGCTGTAGTAGATTTACGCTGCTCCATATTAGCGAGGATTTTATTCACAACATATTGTAATGCACCCATAGTACCATAAAAAGATCTAAAGCCAAATTGAGCATTATTTAATATATTATCAAAAAAAGGTCTCCACTGTATTAATAAAAGATATTCAAAAATCTTCGAAAAACCGGTACAAGGGCTATAGGACGATAATTATTCGGATCCCTTCTACAGCCCTTTTTGTATATTGGTAATATAATAGAGTCTTTCAAACTAGAAGGAAAATAACCTGAGTATAAAATCAAATTATACAGGTCAGTTAACGGAACGACCACATCAATAATATGTTTGATGATAAAGGATAACAGACCAAAAGCGTCCTCCAATTTGGAATTTTTAAGTCTCTTTACAGCTAGTATAACATCATTAGGTGTAAATGGCATCAATTCAAAATTGGATGACAAATCAGAATTATGAGGAAAGTGCTCAAAATATTTTTGATTTGAGACATTGTTATTACTTTTCGTAACAGAAGGAATATTATTAACAAAGAAAGTGTTGTATGTATTAGAATTGATTGAAGTAATTTGTGTTTTCTGAGATGGTATATTTGACTTAATAAGTGACGAAGCAGTATAGTTCTTATTTTTTGCCATACCAATCCTATAATCTTTATATCTAATTTTGGCTTTCAAAATTTTCCTTCTGTATCTTCATTTTAAAGTATTAAGTGAGGATAATGCACCAGCAGCATTATATTTAACCTGTATCATCCAGTAAGCTATTTGCCTTCTCAAACGAGACAGATTAGCATTAAACCAAGGATGACGCTTATTGCAGTTCATTTTATCTTTCTTTTTTACCTCCTGAAGAGGACAACATACCTGTAAAAAATATTCAATTAAGCCAATAAAATGTGACCAGGCCTGCTGCTCTTGCCAGCGTTATTTTACTGATAATTTTAAAGTATTGCAGTCGCCGTAATTAACGATCTTACATACATATTTGAATATTAGAAATGCCTTTAAATATTTTAATTCTTGAGATAGTAACATCTAATCAATATTGTTAGAATATTTAATATTACAAACGATTAAATTTTAATCGATGTAGCATACATCCTGTTACCATGGTACTAAACACGACGTTAAAAGTTGCGAGATAAAACTCAAGCAGCACATCCAAGTCGGTCGATATGCGCATATTGGAATTTACGACGTCGATCGAAATCGTTCCACATGTTCCGTATTGTACGATAGACACCTCGCCCAATATTGGTGAATCATATCGATCGACATCAGATATCGGCATAGGTCAACATCGATTACAGCCATTGATTATCGAACTGAATTCAATTGTAAGGCCTTTAAGCCACGTGACTCAGGGCGGATGGATAATGATTGGCTGACTGAAGAAATTGGAAAAAACGAAAGAACCCCAAGAAAATCGATGCAGATGGTGTTTGTCCAAAAAAGCCCTGTCAAAAGCAGGGTTTGAACTGACGACCCCCAGAGCCAGAGGTGAGCGCTCTAACCGTTAAGCCACCGTAGCCCAATCGGTTATCGAGATCGTACAATATCGGTCATTGACAAAATGAACATAATGTAAAATGGCATTCTTACTATTTTCAATAGAATCCTCCTTTTTGTACAGGATCACTGACAGGGAAAAAACAACAAGAAATACTTAAGCATTTTAAAAATTATGGAACGAAGTTACTACTTATGTATAAATGCCATTTTTCTGTAGCTAAAGTTTCATAATTTCAATCCGCTCGAGTCCCCACTCTTCAGTTTTAACATTTTTGGGGAAATAATAAAAGTACCATGGTCATAATCACAATGAAACAGTTTTAATTTAAGTAAATCATGCAAAACAAAGGTAAATAAACCTAACTTAACATATCTCCCTACTAAGTGATGTATGGTACTTTCTACCGTAGAAACGTAACCAGTATAATAAATGTTACTATAATTCTTGTTGGTTTGTCTACGTACTTTCAGTGATCAAACTATCCTTGAGGGAGACACAATCAACTTTAACATATAAATGATAAAATTAATTGTATGGGTGGTAACAGCACTATGGCTTACGCAATTCCCGAATCAAATTAAACACTTTATTTTTTTTTGTTCCTGATGCCCGTACGTGTCACTATAATTTCTGCACTTTAACATGCTTAACAGTCAACAACTTGTCACTGAACAAAGAAGTCCCGTGTTAACAACAACATGAAGTTTTATGTTTTACCACTAGATGGATATAACATTGGTTGGATAAACATATGTTGTCCACATGAATCGACGGCGAACATATAAACATAAATTATTGTATCATGACGAATGATATTTTTAATTTAATTTATTCATTATAAACGAAATGTCTCGTAAAAATCATTTGTTCATTAAACGATACTTAATATACAGTTAGAAAATAGGAAGATCAGTGATACCGATAACCGATGTCGATTTCTTTACGTTCAACGTGGGTTCAAGCGAAACGGAGCGATATGTGTCCAATCAGCGGCGAACGTGCATGGGCTACTGGGGAGTAGGGATGTCAATCGGCTCGGCTCAATATGGTTGAGCCACGGCTCGGCTCGGTGTGAGCCACGGCTCGGCTCATAGCGAGCCACGGCTCGGTTGGGCTCGGCTCGCTGCGAGTTAAATTTAATTAAAGTTTTTAAAGTTCATTAAGCACGCATTTGAAAGAGATTTCAATGAGCTTTAAGAGAAAACAAATCATATCTTCAATAATTCCCTAGAAACAGCAGTTTAAAACTTTTGGTGCCAAAACTAGCAAAAAATTGGCCTCAAACTTCGAAGCAGCTTAAGTTGGCCTAAATTTTTAGCAAATATATATGTATATATATATATATACGTGTCCCATAATTTTGTATCAAAAATTATACATTTCAATTTCATTTCAACCGGACAGTTTTTGTTCAATCTGCTTGAATTGAAATGGATTAGCCCTAAATTATTTTCCTGAAATGAAATAAATTGCAGCGCAATTGTGACTATTGTCGGACCAGATTGACCTTATAAGTGGAAACAACTTGAACTAAAAGCACGGCCTCAATGCTGTCACACACACACACACGCTTAGTTCCAATCAGGTTTCCCTTGGTAACTGACGGAGGGAGAACTAAATCTGTCGCAATATTGCCACGCTTTTCAGAACAGTAGATAACTGAAGCGATCATAGGTGAAAGAAAGCAAGCCATTGGAGGAAGAAATATCAGTGAAGTTATAACATTTTGTGATGAGGAGAATAAATCAGGACACTGGAAATATCCTATAAAAAAGGCTACAGGAAGAGCAACTGCTGCTGCCGGTAAATCTATTGCAACCATTTTCAGAGTAAGAAGACAGGTTCGCAATGCAGAGGGAGGCGAATTGTCCACATAGGGTAAGGAAACACGAGGAAGACAACAGAATATACCTTTGGACGACATGGACAGATGTATCGTGCGATTGAAAATGCATGAGTTTTATGTTGTAAAAAATTATGTACGTACCCTCAAAAATTTGCTTGCTGCGCTACGTAAAGGAATAGGGTTTAGGGGAGGAGGTGACATTCTTAGACAATTGTTACACAACAACTGGTTTTGTTTAGCAATTGTAAAAACAAAAGACATGTAGTAACAAAACGAAATGATATTGTGTCGAGAAGAGGGTATTATTTGACGAAGATAAGGAGATATATAGACTGGAGAGAAAGATATATTGTATGGCTAGACGAAACTTTTGTATACCAAAATTATACAGTGGGCAAATGTTGGCAAGGGAAGTGTAGGCAAGGGGCTTCTTGATGTGTATTCAAGTGGAAGTGTCGGCCAAAGATGAATTATAGTGCGCGCTGCTGGATGGGCACAGTTCCAGTTCCACTTGATTTGGAAGAAAACTTGGCAGAGCCGGGAATCTAATTTAGGACCCCACGATCAGCAGTCAACGACGGTAACCACTAGAGCAGCGGACCGGTCCCCAACTCCGATATTTATAGATATAATAATATTTCATTTAACATCAGCGGGTAAAGTATCAATGTTCCGGCAGGACTCTGCTTCATTTTCTTAAGGCTATTTGTTTCTGTTTCTATGGTAGATGGCTGTGGAACTACTTACATGAGGACTCTGGAACAGCAATGATGTATGGGCCAAAATGTCAATTTTTGTTTTTCTTTGTCAACAGATTCTATGAAGTGCAGTTTATAGTCACGAACAATGTCATTGGCTTATACCTCTCGAAACCCGAGTGAAACGGCAGTTAAAATACAAACAGTACATGACGAAATATGACGTTGCAAAACTTTAAATGCATTTATCTCGAAAAGAACAATTGACACATACGTCTTTGCTGATCTAGAGGTCTTCACGATTTATAATAAATTGTCAGAACTGAAGTTCTGTCTCATTTGACTTACGCCTTAATACATACCTAGTTGGCAAGGTTAAAGAAGCAATCCACTACAAAATATTGTTCTTACTCACATGAGGATAAATAATAGATATATTTCCATTTCATTCTACATTATTCTGTAGAAACATGTTTAAAATTGTATTTGTACTGTTTCTTACACTAATTTCTTCACTTTACATTGAAAGGCTGAAAACTTGACAACATTCTGAGCGCTCATGGCACCTAAGATAATTGGCAAGTGGAACGAAGATAAGTTTAGAGCGCTCGTGGACTCCAACCTAAATTTAAATAAGTAAAACCAAACTAATCGCTTTACCTCTGTGTGATAAAACCATAACCTCCAAACATTTTGTTTTTTCTTCAACACTGTGCTGAAACTATTGCCCCCAAAATGATCGTCTCAAAACTAAATTACCTTCTTAGTTTTACCCTTTGAAAATTCTAAATCGTTCTTAATTTAGTGAACTCTGTAAGCCAGTTATCTGATGTTGAAGCTTTTCAAACTTTCTGTTGACTTTGTATCTACTCAAAACCTGTTATTATATCTATTTTTACTATTTGCAAAAGCTCATACGACGTGATAGACGTCAAATCTACCACGTCACGTTAACACGTTTATGTCGTCTCATCCTAAAACGAGAAAACAATTATTATTGCGCATTATGTAAAAACTTTAAACACGAAAACAGTAATTGTGGTTATGTTGGTCAACAAAGCCTCTGTAAATTAAATCAATTGCATCACCAGGTATGCTAAAATAAAACATGACCAGCTTCTTTTACGAAAAGTTGAATGTATCACGCGATTAGTTCGGTTTTAAGTTATTTTACCAACATTTGTATCATTTTAAAAAGTTGGTATTTCAGCAGTAATAGCATCCCGGTATTTGCCTGGATTGACAAAAAAATTGAAACGCCTCTGTAAGAATGGGCGACCGCCTGATCGTTGTCAGGACCTTCCGATTGCTAAGTCACTACCAACTGTGAATGATCCTTAAAGTATCGAATTACGACATCATCATCAAAGGTACTACTGCATTTGTTTTGATAGATGTAGGGCATCCACATCTCCCATAGAGAATATCTATGGATCTATCTGTCTTTGTCAACTATAACGTATATCAATATCAAAACCGTACCTATACATATCAAAACTGTAGCGTTTTGAGGCGTTTCCAGTGCCCTATGGCAAAAACAATGTACAGTACAACATTTATACATAATATAATTGTTTTTTCATTTCATTTCATTTATTTTTCCCATAAAAGCAGTACATCCACTATAAGGTAAGTCACATACAATTATTGTTACATGTATGGAAATCATTAACAGAATACCAGAATATTTAAATACGATACAATCATACAGAAATGTAAGTAATCAGCAAGTTAACATGAAGTACAAACAATTCTAAATCACATAAGGATTATGCAATAAGGGTAAAAGGGTCCATTACCATTAAGGTCCATTAAAATTAACACACTTAGCAATCATGAATCCCATTCAATGATTCCTCTTTCAATGTCTACAAGAGAGTAACCTTCAATTTTAATCAACAATTCCTTTAAGTGCGCTTTAAAATTAGAAAGAGGTGCCATCTTCATTTCCATTGATAGCATGTTGTAAAACTTTATACCAACTGCGGTATATGCATGATTTGAAATAGCCAACCTTAAGTGTGGTTTAACAATCAGCTTGTTATACCTAGTATCATAATTATGGGTATCATTACCAGTTGTAAATTTGTTTAAATTTGTTCTGATGTACATAACGGCCAAGTATATATAATAACTAGGTACGGTAAGAATTTTTAACATCTTAAAATGATCTTTACATGACGATCTAGGGGGTAAACCCAGTATGGCACGAATAGTCTTCTTTTGCCAGCTAAAAATGTCCTGCATACGAGAGGCACCGCCCCCAAAAAGAATACCATAACTAATGTGTGAATGAAAAATTGCTTGATAAGCTAAAACAAATATTTAATAGAGAGGCAATTAATAAGTCTCCTTAACAAGTATAGGTTCTTAGCTAAGCTAGTACTTAAATAATCAATATGAGTATTCCATGACATGTCATGATCTAGATGCACCCCTAAGAGTTTAACCGATTTACATAGTAGTAGTCTCCGTTTTAGCGTAAATATAATTTTTGTTGTTTTGTCTTAGTTTAAAATTAGCTCATTCATCACCAACTAATTCTCAGCCTTCTCCACTCCCGTATCAATTAATAAAAGTAAAGAATGCATATCAATATCATTAATTAAAATGGTAATGTCGTCAGCGTATATGATGGAAGGAACATCCAGACAAAGCGGAAAATCGTTCATATAAATTATAAACAAAAACGGAACCAAGATGGATCCCTAAAGGGACTCCCCTGTTTATAATGAGTGGATCAGAGAGCATGTCATTTACTTTAACCCTATGTTTCCTTTCCATTAAATGTCTTAAGCAAATTCAAATCTCTATCACTAAAACCATATTGTTTAAGCTTAGTTAAAAGAATAGTATGAGAGATGGTATCAAAAGCTTTAGTTAAATCCAATAATATTGCTGTAGTAGATTTACGCTGCTCCATATTAGCGAGGATTTTATTCACAACATATTGTAATGCACCCATAGTACCATAAAAAGATCTAAAG
>JAGDQP010074873.1:0-10222 GCA_022664845.1 Lepisma saccharinum | reverse complement strand
AAAAAAATCTCTCTGAATTGTGTTCATGTGGTGTAAGTAATGTTTACATGAAGTATGTTTTTTCATGTGCACTTTTATAACACTTCTTGCACACTTTTTGGGTAAATTAGTTAGTTACTATCTGAGTTACAGTAGCACAGTTAAAAGTAAACATCAACTGTTGAAAACAAGCTGTGTTTGGGAATCCGAACCCGATTTCATGTCTGTATCATTTGAACGGCCTACCAGATCTCCCGATGAAACACCTATCGACTCCTATCTAAGAGGCCATTTGCGTGTGTTTAAGAAGTGAAGATCACAATGAGGCGTGTGACAGCATAGCCCCTTAGGTTCACTTGACGACTAGTAGAAAAAAAAATTGGTAAACTTTATTTTTATATGGGCCAGTCTAGTAACTTTGGGCTTCGGCCCGTCACGATTCGCCCTTTAGCCATTAAAATCCTCACCCATGTCGGGACTCGAACCCGGGACTTTCGAGTTGTTGGCCTACCGCCGCAGACCGCACGGTTACCCGGCCGGCATGACTAAAAGGAGTCTTCCCGTATGTGTTTATCACCAAACACACTATTCCGATCATAGCAAACAGAGCAAAAAAAACCCCTCCTTAAGTGTATAATTGTAACTTTGATAGCTGAAACCATTGCTCTTGGGGCTAAACCTATTTCAGATTTATTTCTAGTGATATTCTCTTGGTGTATCTACCAATATCATTTAAAATTCTGAAAAAGAATTGCAATATGAGCCTTGTTTCAGTTACAGTGTTAATGTAGGCCCCGGTCCCCCGAGTATGGTGTTACGTACAATATTGTTCTTAATCCCCAACGTCAATCATGTAAATCACAATGAAGTTATGAATCACGCTGTAGGATTACTAAGGAAATGAAATTGAAACTAGTTAAGGTATTGTTTGCAGAGCAACTAAGAACGTAATTGAAGACACGAACAAGGGGGAAAACATGAAGACTACGTGTTAATTCTGATGATGTGGGGAAAAATCATGGGACTAGTTTGATCAATGGGCATTGCATGGCTCTAAAGGGAGGAGGGGGGGCTAAGTGAACACCACCTTTGCGAATTTTTCCAAATTGTCACGCTGACGACTATTACGGGCAAATTTCTAAAACCATGATGGTATCGACTTACTGTTCCTCTGATCGACGTAGCCCCGGGCTACCACTGTACCTGGCAAACAGTATCCTTTAACTATTACAGAAAAAATATTGTTTTTGTTATACAGAAATAAACGAGACCTCTCTCTTGATTCCAAATTCTTCACGTTTTTTTTATTTTGTTCTTTTAAAAAATTAGAAAAAAAAACTTTCTGGCAAAAATAAATGGTTCTTTATCTGAACGTCTGTCCAAATCTTCTAAGTCTCAGTTTGACAAAGCACGCGTCGCCTTCGGCATCTCGCCAAACTGACGCCCTGCTCTTACTAACTTTTATAACAGTGTTGCCAAGATTCTAATTACATTAGTTTAAACGTTACATTCAAACAGTTATCGCCACTATCATGTTATCAGTCTACTATCAGGTGTATTTCACACACAAGTTTATAAGAACTATGTTGGTGAATACAGCAGTTCTATAAAACACGCCTAGCTCTAAGAATTTTCAGACGATAAAGGTGTACGCAGAGTGATTAAAAACTTCTTGTACTGTTTCAAGTATGCAATTTCTATTCTATATAAGGTATATTACGAGATTCACTTAATAAAAACTATTTTTTATCACAATTTAAACAGTTTTCAACGCAAGTTGAAATGTATCAACAAACTGTGTTGGTAACTACAAATCTATCTATATATATAATCATATTCAGCAGTTTTCTATCCACTGCTGGATGAAGTCCTCCCTCGTTTCTTTCCACATATCTCGGTCTGCTGGTATCCTCATCCAGGTAGCTCCTGAAAAACGCTTGAGTTCATCTACCCATCTTGCATTTGGGCGTCGTCTAGGTCGTTTCTTTGCTCTGGGAATCCAATGTAGAGCATTTCTCCCACATCTTCCATGAGTTCTTCTAGCTACGCGACAGGCCCATCTCCAGTCTCCACCTCATCTTGTTCGGAGACTTGATCACATCTTCTGCCTTTGTTTGCGACCGAATCCATCATGTTATAAAATATCGGGTGCAGGCAATTGACTCACCACGCTATCTGCAAATGTAGATTCGTGAGACGTCCATCCATGTTCGTTCGCCAAGTAGCTTGGGGACTAACAGGTCCCACGACGAGAACGTATCAACTGGACACTATGTCTCAGCACACGATTTCTCTTCCTTAATTTTGTCAAGAAGTTTGATTTGTCTTCTTCCTTTTCCTCTTTTCCCTTCACGACTCCATCAAATGCATCCCTCAGTATGCAATCCCTGCATAAACATGTCCTAACTAGTTACTTTTTCTCCTCTACCAGCCATTCAGAATCTGAAACAAGAGTTTCACAGATTGATTTGTTTTTATTTTATTGATTTCACTTCAGCTATATTTTTAAGTTTAAAGAAATCAATAATCGATACCCCTTTCTATCATTACTTCACAGGATATGTTTGCGCCTTCGCAATTTTGTGTTTGTGTCACGAGATGTCGAAGAATCTGGACAAATCCAGATCATGAACTAAAAAGTGAGATATTAATAGACACCTCCTTTTTCAAGGTAAATATATATCATGATGAATTACGAAACACAGAAAGAAAAGCCTCGCGTTACATTGTTGTGAAGGATCATTAATCCCCGATTAGATATTGTTTTTCCTCGTCCACGAAATGATCTGATAATGAAAAATCACCCGACACAACCTAATCTGTATAATGTGTCCAAATTATGTAACAAATAAGTTATTTTTAATTCCTTCTGAAAAGGGTCATTCACACAAATGATGAAGACTGGAAATGTGTCGTTCCTTATTAATATGGGGGAACTGAATAATAACTAAAACCCGAGTGTTAGGCAAATGCGTATTTTTAAAAGTTAGAATAGCTTGAATAAGTTTACACTAGTTAAAAAAAAAATGCTTTTTTTTATGTAAGAAAAATAATTCTTACTAAAAAGTAATTTTGTTTTCAAGACAATTACTATAACTAACACTAGAATTATCGAAAAGTACATCATCAAAATTTTGCGGCTTGCCTTTTAATCTTGCAAATGACAATTTGCGTAAATGTTCCAAGTTTGGAGCAAAATATTACAACGAAGGAGGTTTTTGTGAAGGTGTGGTTTCACAATCTTTCTATTTTATGGGCGTACGGTAAAATTTCGCAATCAAATTACTAAATTTGAGATTTCAAAGCTCAAACTATTACAAATTATTATTTTTGCAGATCGTGGCAATGGAGCACGCTCATAAATAAGTTGGCGGGCGACGATGAAAAAAAAAATGTTTTGAGCATGTCACTCTAGTAAGGTTAATTTTAATAAAGAGAACATCCCTCTCTGCTTCTAATGCACACACGAAAAATTAATAAAACGGTCGAGCATCCGCCCTTTGGTAGTTTCACGTCGAATAACTCGTATGCAAATTTTATGTTTATTTTTGCAAAACTTCGTCTTTTCATATTAGTTCTAAATATGATTGGAGGTTCTTTTGCGTCTGAAATTCACTTACAGTCAATTTTATACTGTACATTTAAATATATAATTCCTACTTCCATGCTGTACGATTTCACGATTAGACCGGTTTAGTTGCAAAAATAAAAAAAAATGCTGTTACTGGCGGCCATTCAGTGCTCTACTCAAGATCTGAATATTTTAAAGTATCTTGCTAGCAATAAGGAACTTTATATTCCCGCTTTATTAGTCCGTCCATTAAAAAAAAAACACTAAGTCCAGCGTCATTAACTTTTTTTTTTCATTAAATAAACGCATGTTGGCTTATCCGCAAAAATCGTTATCCCTACAACCCTGTGTCCCAATTAATGCGGATAAACGACAACCTACTGTAGTTATTGTTGTGACTGTGATTTTAAGAAAAGAAGGATTTTAAAAATGAAAAGGGAAACCAACTATAAATCATAATAATTATTATTCACGCTTTGTTTGTACGTGTCATAAAATATAGTCATTATCCATGAAGTTGAGACCAGTGTTCCAAGTGTGAGAATAACAGGCGGGATGTTTTCATATTGCCTAGACCAGGGTTCCTCAACGTGGGGGTCGCGGGCTATGTGCAAGAAGGTCGCGAAGAGTGTGTATATATGTGTATGTGTATTAAATAGCAAGCTGAAGGTTTCAACACACACAAAGTGAAACGGAACCACTTATTCTAAACAAGGAAAGTATTTTGAGGGGTCGCCGGCCAGAAGGCATCTTAAAAGGTTGAGAAACGCTGATCTAGACATATCAGAAAGTTAAGTACAAAGTCCGCCAGAGGAACGGGCGATTTTGAAATTGTCGCTATGTAGTAGTTGGGGAACCCAAACCATCGTCCTTACGTTACTTGTCATGGAGGGGTGGAGAGGAAAACAACGCGCTTTCGCTTCAATGCGTATTACAAGAATGGTGACAGAATTTTGCTGAAACTCAGCTGTTATTTCAACGTTGTTAGGTGCTTTCAGCCCATGCAATAAAGAAATGATTTTAGAATTTCGAAGAAAAAAGGTTCCGCACTATCAAAAAAGCCTTCAGGACGCGTAAGTACGGTACGTACCCTGGAAAATATTGTTGTGAGATAAGCTATTGAGAGTAGTCGACGACGCTCTGCAACTCTGCATCTATTGGACAATCCACCAGCAGTGTAGGACAATACATGTAAGATAAATATTAAGTTTTTTTAATCACCTGTTCCTCTTGCGGACCCTCTATAAGAATTCGCATATCGTGTTTCAGTGACCATGCTTTTACCTCTCAAAAACCAGAACTGGTTGTGTTGTTGAAAAAGCATGGGTTAGACCAGCTCACAGCCACCAGAACAGTCTTCATTAATGTAGTGGGTCTCGAGCAAAGGTGTCCATCATCCCTCCGGAGGTCATCCCTCAACATAAATCACCCTCACCCTCCAACCTGGAGGGTGGTGTGGAGTGGAGGACTATCTCCATGCTGCAGGGTAATGTGGAGTGGAGGTGGAGGGGAAGATCATAGCTGGAGTGGAGGTGAAGAGGTGGTGATGGTGACCTCCGTGCTGGAGGGTGATGTGGAGTGGAGGTGGAGGGCCACATCAGAGCTGGAGGGTGAGGTGGAGGGCGAACTCCATACTGGAGGGTGATGTGAAGTGGAGGTGGAAGACCATAGTTCGACTGGAGGTGGTGGTGATCTCCGTGCTTTAGAGTGATGCGGAGTGGAGTGGAGGGGCAGATCACAGCTGGAGTGAAGGTGGTGGTGACCATCGTGCTTGAGGATGAGGGGGAGTGGAGGGCGAACTCCACGCTGGAGGAGGACTTCAGTGAAACAAAATAGTTCAGTGGCCTTCGTAAGTTCGTACCACTACCTACGGGGCGAGTGTATGTGTGTTTTCATATTTTTGAAGTACTGGACAAATGACGAGCAATGATGAAATTTTGGAAAGCGGCCCCAATAATATATGTGAATGTGTATCAAATGAACTATCTGACATTTTGACATTGTTTATTTTAGCTGAGAAATTAGAATGCCCGTAATTGCATAGGTCTATGACGTCAAAAATGCCAAAAGGCCTTAAATAATCTCATTTTTGAAAATATTTCAGTACAGCAAACTAAAACGACATTCCAGTAATTTGCCAAGTAAGATGCTTGATTACATACATCCAATGTTTCCTTCAGAGAGGTAACCGGGGGGTCTACCCCAGAGTGTCAATAACACCTCCAATCAAAATAAACAAATATTGTAGCAACAAGGGCTTACTCATTCATTGTTCTGCTAGAATTAGAACCTGCGTAGTGAAGCCAACAAGAAACCTAGGAAATTTACAACTGAAAATTTTTTAGCGTGTCACCCGTCAAGCCGTCACCCACACAATAAGTAAAAATGTCCTTGCGAAACGTATTCAAGCTTTCGTTCCGGAAATTGGAACATTATTCAGAGCAATCTTTATGGACCCACCTGCCCCACCCTGGAAAATTTTCTGGTGACGCCCATGATCCGGAGGTCACCCCTCATCATCATTCCCCCTGACCATCCAACCTGGAGGGTGATGTGGAGTGGAGGTCCACATCAGAGCTGGAGGGGAGGTGGAGTGGTGGTGACCTCCGTGATGGAGGGCGATGTGGAGTGGAGGCAGAGTGGTAGTGACCTCCGTGCTGGAGGGTGATGTGGAGTGGAGGGCCAGATCAGAGGTAGAGTGGAGGTCAGACCAAAATACACCCCTTTGGGTTTCGGAATTGGGGGGGTCTCCAGATCTTACAATGTCGTTCTGTGGGAAGCATATCGAGTGCAATGGGTAATAACGCACAATGGCAGATTAACGGAGTTTCGGTAAAAGCGTAGCAGAAGCATGTACAGAACTTTGTGATGGTTACTATGGTAGCCATGCCGAACTTTCAGTGACACAAGCGGACTGCAAAGTTGACAACTAGCTCCATTACTATGCTTAATACTATCAAGGGATCCTAAGAGCCTTCGCGCTTGTTAGTAAAATCGCAGCACTCACTTCCTTGTATTATATCCAAATGAAGAATTGTCTCTACAGATGCTGCATGTTTACTAAATGGTGATTGGAGAAAATACAAAAATATTTTCTGACAAATTAATAGCCAAAGTTTCGCATGCTCAATTCTTATTGTGCGACCGCCCTTTGTTTATAATTTTAAGTGCTCTATTTTTTAGTTTGCCTGCCTGTTCTCAAGCTGTTCATGCTTATTTGCCTACCGAAGAACCGCATTTTCAATACTTTTATCGTGTAAATATTCAAGCTTAAGTTATAGCTACAACTAGAAGACAATGGCAATGATATCACAGGAACTAGCCATGAATCAACAGAATCAAATACTACACGTGTTGTGTTGAACCTATCAATTAACAAAACAATGTAACACTCATTGTTAGAATTTCCGAAGAAAAAGAATAAAAAGACCTTGTACTGGTAGCAAAACCAACATAAGCATTCAAGAGAACAAGAAATAAATATGCACTTTGACGTCATGAAAGCAGTGCTAAACCAGAAGAATAAGGGTAACAATTGTTTCTGTTGGTTCTAGTTGTAATAGCTAGCGTGAAGAGTTTTAGTTTTAACATTTAAAAGTAAAGGAGAATTGAGAAGCTACAGTATTTTGGAAAGCGGCTCCGATAATGTGCCAAAATTTCAACGTGTATTATTTTGATGACTTACGTCATACTTTACAGGTTACTCTAGACTTCATTTCTCGCCTAAATCAAGCCGTTTCAAAATCTGCTGGGTGGCGATGAGTATTATCGCAGCCGCTCTTGAAAATTTTAGTACTGTTCTTAACTTTTTCGGTATTTTAACAAATCTAAAACCAAAAATGAGTGTGTGACCGTAAAATGAAAACCGTAAAGAGATGCAACTTATGGAGTACAAATCTAGTGAACTAAATTGAATTTTATTTAAGGTCTTTAGGCAACTTTGACTCAGGTCTCTAAAAGATAAGTCTTAGGGTTTCAGCCAGGATTTTTAGCTGGGGGTGTAAAGTCAAAATTGGGAGGGTGTAAGTTAAGTTTTGTACAGTTTCTATCAATTTTTCATAGCAAAAAAATTAAAGTTGGGAGGTGATGTCGAGACTTTGGGAGGGTAAACACTCCCCACAGGGGAGTCTGACAATCACTTGTAATCTTGCAACCAGTGGCTTACCACCACCCAACGAATTTCTTGACCAACTATTTGCTAACCAACGTTTGCGATAAACGTTAGCGTTTAGGTTCGGTTGAGTTTAATGGGTTTGGTCAGCCTAGCTAGGTTATCATACTGTTAATTTTGGGTAAGTGCACTGATATATTCCATGTTTCAGACAAATATTAGTATTTGCAGCTGGAAAAACAGAGGAGATGTTTCTTTTGTGGAGCTGGAATTTCTCAATTATCAGTTTGCATGAAGTTCGCACATGCGCAGAAAGAAAACTTTCTTATCGTAGCCTGGGTTTGCTACCGCCATTTTGATGACGCGCTTCAGCAGAAATGGAAGATACTATCAGTGAATGGGAATTGCGAACCCTAATCAACAAATAGAAAGTGATTAAAACATGGTGTAAGTCGTGCGAGTAACTTTGTATGTGTTTCGGGCTTCAGGCAATGTATTTTTTGATTCTCTATTCTCTTTTCATCTAATGCTTTATCACTGATAGTTTAGTCCAGTCATTATGATGCTCCAGTCATCAAAATTGGGATTAAAATTTAGATTTTTTTTTTAAAACATCTAGAATCTAAAGATGTCATGGGCATTCTTTGAGCGTCAAATAAGCCTCATAATTAACTGGCATCCTTCGATTCCTTGCAAGTTTTTCCCGTATAGTTTGCCCGTCCATGAGTATTAACAAGATTAAAAAAAAAAAAAAACAGCTTTAATGTGCCAACAATTTCAGACCCCGGGCCACATGTACGTATTCTTTATATTGGTACGTAACCTAGGAAAATAACACTTTGATTGGAGGAGATGAAGTGATATGAATCACTATTATCGCCTGCTGCGGGTGTTATCTGGATCATAATTTGACAAAGAAAACAACAACTTCTTTCTTATGTGCGTATACACAAATGTGTAGAACAAGGGTAAAAATAAAGCAGATGTCAAAATGAGAAGTGTAAACTTACAAAGGTGCACAGACTATGTTTGGACACGACACGGAAGCTGAGGGCCTACGGTGATATGGCTTCACATCGCTTCATACACAAAAAATGTTCTTATCGAATTATTTGAATATTCGTTTGCATTTGTGTGGTGATTGTAATTACAAATTATTTTCGACAACTGGTAAAAACACTGGAAAATTAAATAAGAACCAATATAGTTTTGAAGCTACCCTTTTAGATATCAGCCGAAAATTTCATCTGATACTGATTGCATATCTTCAAGTACTAAAGAAGGTTGTGCTGAAAGAACTATGAAAATCACCCACTTACTTGATAATAGGAAGGAAACAAGCAGTCTCTTACTTACCTGGAAAGAAAAACAACACAATATTAGATTATACGAATTCTAACAACCCTTGACATAACTAGAATTTGTTATTTATACGAATGGAAACATATATGTGGCTAGGGTTGGTTCGCATATTAAAATATTATAGTAAACACAGAAAAAACATACAAAATAAATCTGAAGAAAATACGAATAGGGAGTGAAGATTTTATAACGTTTGTTAGCATAGGGCCCAATCTATTTCGATTCAGGCACTACGTCGATCAGGAGGGAGTGGGGGGACAGGTCAATACCATAATGATTGAGAGATTTTTTCCCTCAATAGTATTTCAGTCGATAGAGTGAAGACTGAAAAATAATCTCGCAAAGCACGCACACACTGACCTGTCCCCTTCCAAGTACGAAGCTTTTGAACGGAATTATTATGTTATTCGAATGCGAAGGAGAATGGAAGTGTGCGGACGAACTCCCGATGTTACTGGAACGGAAGAGGCTCCTTCCCACCACTCTTTCTTGCCTCTGTTGCAGTTGGATTACCGGACTTCCATCACAAGTTCTGGCAATGAAAAATCATGGTAATGTCTTAAATTCACACTTATCGATATAGCATTCACGCACGAACATGTACAGTACACAAAAACAAAAAGAACCAGCTGTTGTTGCTGTTAATAACACGACCTCAGCACTCTAAGGAATATCCAACAGAAACTACTTTTTTTAACCAGGAAATTTGTTGTAAAGTCTCGTTCTTAAAATTTCAGATCATTCACTCAGCACTTTGACAATTGTCAGCTAACCGAAAAGCGACTTTACGAACGATGACCTGCTTATCCTGAGGTATGACTACTCATTTAATACTTGAATAGGCACGTTAATCACAAGTGACTAATTTCGTATGTTTTAGTGTACACATTGACAGTTTTCTTGGACTTGAAAGTTAATTTTAGTACAACAATGTCGCACAACCGCAACATATCAGCCTTTTTGTCCTATACCACACAATACATGTGACTATGATGCTCATCTCATCTTTATATATACATATATTTTTCCATGTTCCGAAGAATGCTGTAAAATATCAAGGCAGGTATCAGGTATGACAATTATTACTATTTCCTTCTAAGGCGAGGACCTACAGTTTTTGGCAAAGCGAACTCCGAACCACTGGATTCGAACCTGGAACTAAGCGGGCGTGCTAAATATTTCAGCAAAACGCTATACCT
>JAGDQP010074872.1:0-10222 GCA_022664845.1 Lepisma saccharinum | reverse complement strand
TCAGAAGAAAATCCTCAGAGAAAAGAGACTCGCACATGACAGTAGGAGCGAACGAAGACTAGTTGCAGTGTGCGGAAATTTTACATGGCATGGGTTGGTTCCATTGACTCCTCTTGAAGACACGCTGAACGCAAATGGTTATCTATCAATCGTCAATAATCAGGTATATCCGTACCTACTGACTTCTCGTTAGCGATGATTACATATAAGCAAGACGATGCGCCATTCTATGTTGCCAGGTTGTCCGTAAGTGATTTTAGGAGTACGACGATCTTTAGCTACTAACTTGATCAACTGTTTCCCCGATCATAGTCCAATTCCAAATTCCTGGAAGTCGTCCATCGGTATGGCAAGTCAGATGGATCTTCCACCAGAAGCTTAGCTGTAGCAACCTTTCAGAGTCCACCATAACATGGTACTGGACTTTACGTAACCTTTGAAAAGTTTCTTGCAAGGCTGCGCTTTAAGAACTGACCAATGTCAAGTGGTATCCAAACGAAGGCTTGCGCTGACACAAAAATAAATAAAATTTTACATTCAAAGTTTCACACTGGTTTACCCTTGTCTTCTTCCTTGAACCCTCTTGGGAAAAGACTTGGCAGTTACTTGTATTTGTTGTAATGTTCTGCATAAATGCCACAAAACGGTTATGAGCTAAAAATATGATCTGTCATTCTCTTATTTTATGAAGGTTTTCTTCTGACAAGGCTCAAAAAGAGCTTGTTGATAAATATAAGCAACAAACCACATTCACTGTAATGCTTCTGCAGTGGAGAGAAAAGTCTATAAGAACAACTGTTTTCTATTCTCGACTAGTTCATTCTTACACTTGATTTTTTATGAATAAGAAAAACATTTTCATTTCTTTGTGAAACTACTAGCTGCTTTCAAAGCGTTTGCATCCAGGTCAGCAAACAGCGTCCTCCACATTCCTGTATCATCCTGCCCAATTCTAGTTTCCTTCCGAAGATGGAAATGACTGTTGTACCACCAATTTGGGATGTTAACTACGAACAGAATCAGCGTACACGAAAGAATACTTACCATAACCAATTTTATTCTCCTAGTCATCAATCGTTGCACTACTAATACGTTACTAGAAGAAAAAGTCTCTAAAAAAAATCACTATTTCAATTTCGTAAGTGACTGATGTTCTCTCATTTGTACCGTCATTAATATATATACCCAGACATCAAGCAAATAAAAGTCAACTGATGACCTGATTTTAGCAGAACTAAAATCATATACACAGTTGAAGACTTCGTAAATTACATTTCAAAACTTCTCTTCTATGTTTCAAATAGCTCGCAAAAGAAAGAAGAAAAGAAAGCTAACCTGGCGTAATCAATGGGCGTTCTTCCTTCCCTGTCTAGCGTAAGAGGATCCGCTCCATACACAATTAACAACTCTACCTGCGATGCTTGACCTGCTTTGGATGCAACATGTAACGGGGAATTTCCTTTCTCCTGAAACAGCAATGTTATTTTCATCAAAACATTGACAAATATTTGTTCAACATTATAAACGTAATAGAACTCTCATCACTACTTTAGTTTACAAAACGCTTTGTATATTTTGTTATCTATAAGCCTAGCCTACTAACGCCTTTCATGCATGATAGTGTGCATCCCCACAATGTTCCCTGTTAGTAATACTATGTTAAAAACGAAATCTTGACTATTTCAGATAAGATATTGTCCCTGAATTAATTATAGAATCGGAGGTAAAACCAAAGTATTTTATTTGATTATTTTACGATTCACTAACTCCTGGAACCTCCCTATTACAAGGTGATCATAATGATTTAGATTCGTATTGTAGTTATTCATGGTTTTAAAGACATTTGCGATTTCACAAAATAATTATTATAATGCTACGAGGCATTTTGATTCATTTTTCTTTTCTTTTAAGTGCCATTAAGAAAACACAACCTAGAAGTGTTATACTGCTACTTTACACCTATCTTTAGTATTCAAACACCTTCTGGTCCTTCATTATATACTAACTGTAGAACATTTAGAAATAAAAAAACAAACAAGAAACATGCACCTATCACAAAACAACATCAAAGAATTTAGCCTCACAAAAAGCTGAATAAAGGGAAAGATTAATACGAAGCTGTGAAGTCTACGCAACTGTTCCGTTGTTACTGAATTTGATCCTGCCTCACTCAAATTCATGCTGTTTTTACATAACTTTTTATTCGTTTCAAATTACAACTCATAGACTTTATTTACCTCATGATAATAATTTGGATCCGCTCCTAGAGATAATAGCCGAAGACTAGTTTCCAAATTAGACGTGCGAACACTAGAATGAAGCTGCTTACTCAGATCACCATCCAAAGAGTAGCTATCATCTTTTCCCGGCCTATTTACAAAAGTTAACATTTGATGTTTTGCTCGAATAAAATCAGCTTTCGTTGGACTGAAAAAAAGGAAGAAAAGGAACATATTATACACGTAAGTTTTGTCGTTATACTACAACACATTTTAACTGAATACTAAAAAAGTACTTAATCAATACAAATCACAAAGCCGACTAAGTGTATTAATTTTCTACGAACACAACTGAAAAACTGAGCAAATCAGGTCTATATTATATTGTTAGGAAATTCTGGCTAATGAAGAATCTATAACCATATTCATGTTTGCACTGAAAACAGTTCATACGGAGAAAATACTTTGCGCTGTCAGTATATAAAAAGACATATTATTCATGCTTAAAAGACATCCTTCAAAATATCAGGCACAAAGGAGAAAACGTGGATGTATGACTTAGCAACATCTCCGTATCGATAAATGCAAAGAAACCGTTTACATCTCGTATACTATAAAAATCCGTATTTACATACTTTAGTATTTTCATCTTTACAGAGTTTAAATACTGTGTAAAATGTATACGTTGTAACAGCACTTTACAGCTCCTTCTCTTAATGCCATATTAAAGTTCGTATTATTAATAATTTCAATAAAATTCAAATAAACTTTAAGCACATGTTATGTAAATTAAAACATAAGACTCATTTTCAACAGAAAGCAAGTGCCACATATCTGCGCCAGTCTCTCGTGAAAAACATTTTGAAAAGAAAATATATAGTAGTGCTTTGGGTAAAAAAAATATATTTAGAAAATTAAAATACAATTATTAGCACGAAACAATACATTTCATCTTGAGATATGCAAAAATAAATAAATCCTAATACTAATTCATTTTTTTTTTTTTTTTTTTTTTTTGCAATTACTTACTGTACAGGATCCTTTGGTTGCGGTTTTCTTCGCCCACCCTTTGTATTTGAAGGATCCAACAGAGAATGCTCCCATATACTGTTCGCACCATTACTGTTTAAGGTTCTTACCATCTAAAATGATACGAGAATAAAACGAAATTGCGGGCAACAAACGGGCATAAACAAACGACAACAACTAATCAGTATCAAATCGGTATTAATTATTTTTAGTACAAATAATGTTACATCTCCATTATATCTTTTTTCATATGTTAATATAATTTATGAGCAGTTAGTCATATTTTGAACATTTGGTTTGTAATATTGGATTGTCAAATAAATCCAATGTTATTTGAATTAATAAATAATAATAAATAAATAATGTAGTGTTGTATAGGTTTTTGTCTATATAGCTCTATTTTTCCTCTACAACTTTTGTTCATCATTTGTGAAATTTTATTTTTATTTACTATTTTCAGGCATACGACGATGGAGTGCCAAGTATATAAAAATGAACATTCTCGACACTTGGTTTTCTTCGCTTTCAATCAAGGTTCCGAACCTGAAAGAGCTGCTCGCAACATTTGTGCTGTGTATATGTTGAAGGCGTTATGACAGAAAGAACTGCACAGAAATGGCTTTCACGCGTTAAGTAGGAGAAACTTGATCTCAGACTCTCCGCGTTCCGGCCGATCTGTTCAGTTCAATAACGATCCACTGAATGAGCTTATCCACGAGGATCTGCGCCAATCTACAACAAAATTGGTCCAGTTAATGGGATGCTCTCATGATACCGTCACCCGTCACCTTCGCTACATGGTTAAGGTCTACAAACTCGGTGCATGATTGCCACATAATCTGAACTAAAAAGACGAATTCTTATATGTCACTATCGCCGCCAAGTTTGCTCGATCGACACCATGCTACTCCTAAACATAAAGAGAGATTTCTTTACGCATCATCACGAAAAATGCGTGTCTTGACGTCAGTAAGCAGTAGAGGAAAGAAAGGCTGAGCTCTGGTAAAACAAGCAACACCTCGAACCACGGCATAGCTACAACCACTGCGTCCGGTGGGATTAGGAAGGTATAATCCATTACGAACTGCTTGAAAACAACAACATGGTCAATGCGGAGCTTTACGTCCAGCACACGCACCAGCTCAACGAGGCAATCTAGCTCAAATGACCCGACCGACGAGATGGCGTGATTCTGCAACACGGCAGCACTCGCTCCCATGTCGCTAATCTTACCAAAACTGCTACTCCAGAGCTCGGTTGAGAAGTTCGACCGTCCCATCGTATTCTCTTGATCTAGCGCCATCAGGTTACCACTTTTTCCAGTCTCTCTCCAATAGTGAGAGGCATTTCCTGTAATAACTACGTGGAGCTGAAAAAGTGGGTCGATGAATTCTTACGAGTCAAGACTCGGTGAATTCGAGGCACTGACAAGCTAAACGAACGTTGGCAAGAAATTGTGAACAATGAAGAATATATTATAGACTAATTCGTTAACATTTCTGATGAAAAATACAGATTAAAACCGCAGAGAAAGTAGAAAAAACACGATTTTTCTGCCAACCCAAAACGTGACCCACAAGTGCCTTTTACTTCGGAGCCAAAGTTGCCTAAAGGTCTTAAAATAAATTAAAATTCCAGAAGACAATAAGGCGATGCGGAAACAACGAACTTTTCTAGCCTATGACAAGAGTCGAAAGTGAATACTTGATTCTTAGCATGCTTCAGTTTATCAAAACTAACTGTTGATACCTTGAGTTGCCTTCATAAGCAGGTGTTTTGTAGTTGATTATCGTAACGGTTGTCACAATGTCACATGAAAGATAATTACTGAAGGCATTGTAGTTGGGTTTGGTTGCACGTGTTGGCAACCTTGTTATCTCTATTTGCCTTGGTAATTAAGTAACCTTAGAAATAGGATTAAACAAGATTTGTACTACAGTTATGGAGTTGAAAGTATAATGTAAGTTAATGAATACTAACGTTTGTTACCTGCTAAGTATTGAATGCAGACGATATATACAGGGCGAAGATAAATATGATGAACGAGTCTAATGTGCGCTCTTTGAAAAAGACAAAAGGACCTACTGATACTCTCTATGTATGGTCACAGACGAGGTATACTATGATTGCTACTCATAATAAAGTATATATTGTTTGGTGGAAGTTGTATTTATTGTCATCATGAGAAAACAGGCTTATAGTATTAGTGTAAATATGTGAATTCCAAGGAGTAACTTCAAAGATTCCCCGGATGTTGTTAAGGGTTCGGCTGATGTTTACTAACAGTCCACGGTTCCTGTTTACAACAATTGACTTGGGTAATAGTAGTTCGATTAATAGGTTATTACTATTCTTGTACTATTATTCATATACTACATTCTACAATCGGCTACATAATTCAAGACAGTCATCCACAACATAGCAGGCATGAACTGTGATAAATGAGAACTGCACAATTTCAGAAGCACATGAGTATCATCGTTGCTAGTCTTATAATAAACCCGTCTGAGGTTGGACACTGACTGTTAAGTTTCTGATTAGTGGTAGGTCAACCGTGTACTACTATTGGTAAGTGAGAGTAAAAAGTAGTAAGATTTATTTAGTTGAATTTGCTGTCTTGTCTCCATAGTAGCAATGTGTACTAACTATTCTGTGTCCGTACATAACAGAATAATAACTGTACATTAGGAAGAGATTTAGAGCATACCCATGACGCAGTGAGTACTCTTAATGATCAACGATTACGGTTGTAAGAACTTGGAAAATGGGAGAAATCGGTGTTTGATAATGATACAAGCATCTTTATATCTCTAATGAAAATCTTGAAAGATACACAGTCTCTGATTTTATCACTATGTGGAAGTTAAAAATACAAGAAAATGAAGGATAAGCAGTTTATTGTTTCGTTCCCCTATATTACAGCCTAGAAAGCAAAAAGACCTTGAAAGTGATTTATTTTTCCAGACGAAAAGGAAAGAATAATATACCATTTCCACCAGTAGTGCACTATTCATTATTTGACATTTTAAGAACTGTGTTCTTACGTGTGTCTGTGTGTGGGCTCAACTGAAAAACTTTGAGGAACAAATTTCCATTCTCCTAATTCCGACGCATAGTGGTAAAAGCCTAGACACCTGAGCTAGGTACCAATATTTCACCGTTAGATGGCAATACACAGTTTCCTCTTTCCAGAGTTGCCATTTCCGCATTTATTTAACTAAGGTCTCATTATCCATATACCTTAACTTTTTTTTTTTTTATCAGAAGGGACGTTAATTACTAAATACATTTATTTTGACTATAGGAAACTCCTCAAGTCCTACGTACATACACAAATCGCCTGACTGTGACTCACGAACATAGGCGTTGCAAAGTATGACATAATTTCCACCTTAAACGGATTCTAATAAAACAGAATTCACAACATACCTTTTGAACTGCACCTAAACAGTGTTCCAAACATAACAAAGATGCAAAGAACGCCCGTGTATTTTTCAAGAGTTACCTCACACAAAAGAAACGCAATTATAAAAATTTGCTTCATTGTTTATAGAATTTTATATTAAATTCGAAATGAAAGAGAAGTTGGTAAATGGTTAATCCTGGTACAAATTTTCAAGGACAAAGGTTTTATGCTCACGTAAATTTTGTACGTATTTTTCTATTCTTTGTTATAAAAGAATGTGTTGTTGGAATAAGTGAAAATGAGCTAAACGGGTTTGTATATGAATAGTAAAACACCTATTGTTATTCAAGAATGTATGATAAACATAGCAACACTTCTGTCATGTGTCCAAATACGAACGAACTACTTGGTATTTTCGTTACGTTTTGATGACTAATGTTATGTTTATCGCTAAGGAAAGAATATAGAATGTATTTAAGTACTACAGTTTTTGTCTTGTTCCAACACACTGTTAGCACTGTGAAATGAACAGAAAAGTCAATATAATTGAAAACGCTGACAGTTATTTACACAGTTCTGCAAAGTTGATTTATTTTTCGCGATTTAAATCAGATGATTTTTTTATAAATACATGATTTAAATCGTATGTAAGCTTAAAATTCATCTTTCTGTCCTTATCATAGGCTCCTAGTGATGTAAATCCGAACTGAAGTGATGGACCAAAAATTTTAAGAAGCTGTTTGTTTGATTAATTCATTTCAGATTATATAAGAAATTTAAGAAGAGAACACAGGAACATGATACACATTATAAATTGACAATACGTATTACAAATGTGTTTATTATGGTAATGCATATGAAAACGAACACATAGATAACAAAAAATCCAGTTTGTGTCTGTTTACAAAACAAAAGTTGTTTCGTAACATTACTTACTTATTACGCAAAATGTATTTGTAATTAACTATTTAATTTCTTCATAAATTGCTCTGAAACAATTTATTCTTAATGAAAATATATGCTGAAGAATAAAAATGCAAAGCTGACAACTATTGATTTGACTGTATGAAATAGCTCTCATATTTTATACAGGGTGTTGCGAAGTGACACCGACAAACCTACGTCACGAGATTCCTGAGATGAAAATAAAAATAAAAGTAAAGTCCATTGATGGTACACAAAATGCTTCCTTTCGGCGCTATAGGCTGCCGAAAGTATGGGAAAATGAACTGTAGAGTTTGATGCTTCTGATACCATTAACAGTAAAACTGAGGCGGAATGGTACCCTCAAAGACTTCAAACCTGCTCTTTTCAAAAATGCATATTCCAAAACTCTGCAAGGGATTCCGCAAAGGAACAAGGGCTTCCAAGACATTTTCTGGAGTAAATGTAGGTCGAAATAAGCACGAATAAGACGGCTTTCCGTATGAGTACAAATGATAAACTTAATCATTGGCATCTAACCGAGCAATGGCAGTATAGTTTCCTGATAAAAATACAGCAAACGTTCGTTGAAATGTATGTAATTTACTCCTGTTTGTTATGCGACCACTCTTTTTTTTTTCTTTAATCGTTCTGCACAGAAATTTGGTTTAGATATATACTTTCGGCAAACGAATTATTGTTACTTGCTGGAAGGTAATCCCATTCATGCTTTTTCGGCCTACTTTTACTTCGGAGAATTTCTGGCAATCCCTTGCGCACCTATTGCACAGTTCTGGAATACGCATATTTGGATAGAGTAAGTTTGAGGTCTCTAAAGGTACCAACCATCCGCCTCAGTTCTACTGTTAACGGTATTGGAACTATTAAGCTCTAAAGTTAATGTTCCCACGCTTTCGGCAGCCTACAGCACTGAAACGAAGTATTTTTGCACTCTTGATGTAGTCTATACATTTTTCTTATTTATATGTCAGGAATCTCGTGAAGTGATTTCGTCGGTGTTATTTTGCAACTCTCTGTAGAATATTGTCATAGGGTGTTTCCAAATTGATAGTACAATTCTAAGAGGTGCACACTTATCCTCACGCAAAATATAGTTTATTCCTAAATTAAACATCTCGCATTCTATAGTGCTAAGTTAAAATTGTCAGAAATTTGGGGATTAAAGTGGCTTGAAGACGAATAGCTTCAATATCTGTGATCATTCAGCAGCATCACCACAATAATAATAGTAATAACCCTGTGAGTGTTAAACACCGCTACCTTTCGAAATGATTAAACTAAATCTGAGGTTAGATAAAGATACTAAATTAACATGAAAGTAACATTTATACAGATAACATTCTGATACTCATTAGGAATTCGAAACGTAATGAGTTAGGTTTTGAGATTATAAGTGTCACTGCTTTCAAGCACATGAATTCATTGAACCTATTGCTAAAACTGACATAAGAATAGTGCTCATATTTACTACTTCATCCAATTTAACAGAAAACACTTGCGCTATTCCGAGTGTCTACATGTAAAGTAAAAAAGACTATTCTATCAGAAGTTAGAAAATACAAAGAAAAATACCCCCAACTACAAAAATGAATCGCGCAGTTTAGAATTGGAAAAGGCCGGATAGCCAATATAATAGGTGAAATTTTAATAGAAAGGAAGGAATTGTACTTCGAGAAAATCACAAACATAACACTATAAAGTCACTTAAAATTTCGGCTTTAGCCGTCTTCAGTTGTAGACAAGAAAGAAGTTCACTGAACACACGTGCACAATTTGACGGGATAAAAAACCAAGATGGCGAACGTCCACATCACAAACAATTAACGACGGGATGCGCATGCGCAAGTACTGATGAGAAACAGTTTTTGGAAATGGTGTTTTGTGTTGAAAATTGAATTGGGTATAACAATTAATAATAATGATAATAAAACTGGACTCAGTAAAGAAAAGTGGAATTCAATATAGAAACCGAAGAGTTGGGTGAAAGACTCGAACTGACGACCTATAAATCCGCAGGTTTCGAGCGTAACCACTACACCATCGAGGACGTTGTGGTCCAACCCTTTGATAAGTATTTCTTCGTGCACCGATGAATGAAAGTCTTCACTTCGAAAGTTAAAAGAGATTTTATGTCTTTGCGCCTTTACGGGGAATATAATATAGTTTCTCTCACATTATGTCTGTAACTTTTGTTTGTGTATCGTATGAATGGACATTATCTATTCTCTGTTGTAGATAATACTAAGAAGTAAAAATCATGGACTGTTTCTGCGAGCGAGCAGAATAATTCTCCTTTTCCCCTGAATCTTCCTATGTTGCCAAATTTCTGAATTTTCGATTAAGAAATTTTTCAACTATTTCTTTATATTTATTGTTTTTTTTTTCCTAGTTCCATTATATATTAATAATATTTTTGTTTCTAGCGTCTTCTTCTGTAGAGCTATCACACTAACGTATTCATGAAGGAAAAAGTTATTCTTCAAAAACGGCGAAATGACGACATGCGATCTTTTCTTCTTAGCATGAGTATACAATGTACAGATTGACTGTACTTACTATTAAGTAATTTGTAGTGTGTTTCTTGGTCTTCTTTTTAATTAAAATCACAAACCGTCCTGTATAT
>JAGDQP010074868.1:0-10223 GCA_022664845.1 Lepisma saccharinum | reverse complement strand
TACCTCAAAAAACTTCACTTGTAAAATTGGATCCGGGATTCCGTTTGATATAAAAGTGCATACAAAATGTATAGCTTAAGTTCCTGCACATTCCGTGCGTGGCGCTGCGCTCGCTAATCGTATAAAGGTGTATAGCTTTTTTCACTCATACCATGCCTTTACTGGAATCCGCATAGACGTTGGCAAACTTGACGCGTGATCTAACACACACTTAACTGCGCATGCGTTCATTTCTCCCACCAGTTCTTGCTGTCTTGTTCCTCACAACGTACAGAACTCATAGTGTCTATGTGTGCGTGTGTGTGTTTTGCACATACATATTGAAAACAGTGAAGGGTTCCTATTTGGATCACGAAAAGAGGGTTGGGTGATAAAAGAGCAAACTTGACCTTGGCGTTACATTCGGAAAGGACGAAAGGTGATATGAACCAAGTTACGAAGCAACAGGGCAGAAATTAAGGTCATGAGGCCATCTTAAGTAGCTCTGTGTATTCTTATGGGTTTAGTGCAAGAACCCCTCGCAATCAAAAAATAAATTGTAATGACTCTAAAAGTATAAATGATATGGAGAAACTGAAAACAGATTTAGTATCAGAGTCTTCGGGAGTTTTCAACCTCAAATATTAATGGTCCTCCGTGAAGTTTTGGGTTTGACGTCCCCCCCCCCTTTTCAAACACAGTAGGGGTAGAAAAAAGGAAAAATATTTGGGTTCAGCGAGCTTCAAAATGGAAGTAAAGAACAATTTGGGGTGACAGTTTTAGGTCCCTTGATAGCAAAAACTAAAATAAGGGACTTTATATCCGGCTCCTGTCTGTCCGTCTGTCTATCTGTTGCAAGAAATTATATCTCAGGAACCAGAAGATGTAGGAACTTGGCTGAGGTGTCATTTGAAAGCTCTCGTTAATTCATTAGGAATGGCTATCTTACTTTTTGTATTAGTCACCCCCTATAGGGTGAAACGGGGGATTGGGGTACAACTTATACTCCTATATCTCAGGAACTAGAAGACGTAGGGACTTGGTTAAGGTGTCATTAGAAAAGTCTCGTCAGTTTATTAGAAGCGGGTTTCTAATTTTTTAGTTTCACAGCCCCAGGTGTGTAACGGGGGTGGCAAAGCTATAGAATTCCACACGCGTCCATCGATGTACCCCAAACTAAGAATTGTCTTCCTTTGGCACTGGGCAAGGTCGCAAAGGTATTCCTGGTCCGACGTTGTTCTCCAGATATCAGTGTTGCCACCTTTTTTTAAATTCCTTCTATACACTTCGACGTAACAACACCAACTTTGCATTAACATCATTGGGGACAATGCAACAACACTGTGGCCCTAAGAACCCGAGTTTTCACTGTTGCCAACCTATGATAAAATGCCACATATGTTGTGTTTCAGATGCTATCAAGGGACCGGAGCCATCGCGATTGTTAATTGAATCACAGCGCTAACTTGTTTAATTTGAGTAGTAAAAACAAACCCGAGGGGAAATTAAAAACTACTAAATCTACTACAAGATTAAAAGTAACATCAGCATGATAATATTAAAAAGGTTTCTGCTAATCAATCCTTAAATAATAGAGGTGCGAGGGGTAAAAGTAATAAAAGTCCGGTTTAACGCTTTTTTTTTTAGCTTTTCGAAACCCCGGTGGGGGTGGGAGCGTATAATCTATCGGATGACAGAATATGTAAACAAGAAAAGTAGCGCAAGAAGAAAGAGCAAGAAACACGGGTACGCACAAATTATATTATCAGAAATAAAATGTACACATTAATTCCCTTCCTCAGAAATAAAATGTACACATTTTTGGGAATTTGAAAACTAGCATCTCGTCAACTCCCGTGGTCCAGTAAAACCAGTCACTGGTATTTGAGTTATTCTGTGGCGTTCAGACAACTTTGGCTCAGGTCGGGATAGGGTAAAGGCAATGATAAGGAAAGTATCGGTCAGGGCCATTCTTAAGTTACCATGCCGGCATTTGTCTGGTGAAACTGAGGAAAGCCATTGAAAATCTGTCACGATGGTCGCCGACAGAGTTCGAACCCACGTACCTACCCATTGCCTCTTCGCAGTCAGAGACGTTACCCCCTGGACCACGGACTAGGTGCTGGTAGCTGGCTTTGAGTAAGGACTAAGGAAGCGGATCGGGCTTCAGTCCAGCTCAAGCTTGCCATTTTGGCAATCTTTCCATTTCTTTATTAAGTGAATTGAGTCGACTTAGATCAGGTGGTAGTTCATCTGACTTCGTCGTGAATCACCTTTCAAGGAATTGTCTACCTCTTTGAGGCGCGATGCCACATATGAGAAAGGTGATTCGTAACCTAAAAAAATACAATAGTTTTTCCTCAACAATCGCTTAGTCTTCTACAGCGTTGAAGATTTTCTAAGGATAAAGAAAAAAAAATGAACATTTATGTCCCTACAATAGTCATGTAATGCATCGTGTTTTATCAATTGCCGTTAAAGACATCAAATAAATGACCAAATTTAAGTTAAACGAGACTCTTGAAGAAAAATCCAATGAAATGGTATAATTGAATTTTATTTATGGCATGTAGTCATCTTAGGTTCAGGCCAGAATAAGGTGGTGAAAAGGATGTTGGAAGGTAGTTGGCCAGGACCCTTTTGTAAGTACGGTACCACTCCAGCATTTGCCTGGTGTGACTGAGAGATAAAGCGAATTGAATCAAACGGAATAATACAAGGTCTCGTCAATTTCACTTGTTGTATTGTAATCAATCACAGTGGCCTAGCAAAGGGGATACACTGGGGCGTCCCCCTTAAATTACAGAATTATTTTGCACTAATATTTTAAGTGCTTTTAATACTAATTTTCATTCATCATATGTCAGAAATAGGCAATGTTAGAATATATTTTCGTACTTTAAATGTGTCTCACATATTGAAAACAAAGTTTTAGTGCATTTTATGTAGACTTACTACATTTAGAAACTTGACAACATACTAAATCCTGATTTAAATATGAATGCAGAGTATCATTATAAAGTATTTATCCACCAGGAAGAAACAAAGAAACAGAGACAGAGAGGGTTTGTGTTTGTTTTGACATTCGAACTACATAAGCATGCCATATTTTCCACTTTGAAATGCCATTCCCAGCAAACCGAATGATTTGCGCTGTTGTGCCGATCAACAGAAAAAAACTACAACAACGATATCTTGAAATGAAGCAGAAATTAACAAAGTTTTTGTTTGCAAATTCCTTTCAAATGCAATTGATTGTAACGTATTATATCGGCATTGGTCTCCTGAAACTGAGTAAAGCCCGGAAATACTCAATCTGTATGGACGGCAGCAGGACTCAAACCTATATGCCTCCCCAGTGTCGAACTCGCGTACCTACCCAATGCTGATCCAAAGTCCGCGACGATACTGCCTGGGTAGTTCTTAGCGTCCCCGTGTAAACCCAAGTGAATACGGAAACATACAGTCTTTGGCCTATCCGTTTTTCTTAAATCTCAGTAACTACAAAACAGACAGAGATGAGCCATACATCATTGGGTTCCTCATGGTCTGAAACTTTGGGAACAACTATGACTAAATCTAAAACTGGTAGGTACTTTCCAATAGCTTAGCATTATCTTTTGTAAAAAGAGACGGTATGGTATTTTCTTTTTGAACGTTCACTTGATTTATACGCTGGCACTATGCTTTTTTAAACTATTATGTAGCTTGTTTGATTACTTTTTATTTTATTATGAAGTAATTGAATTATCTGCCTGCATTGCAACAGTGCGGTTGCATATACAGATTATCTTCTGAAAGGGATAGCTTATATTATTCCTTTTGATTCATTTCGCCTTATTCCTCGGTCACAACAGGCAAATTCTAGGATGGTCTTTTCAGTAAAGCAAGGGCCGATTTCTTAACACACCCACTTTTACCCTATTCCTTTCTGTGCCAAAGTTGTTTAAAACCCATCAATAAACAATTCACAATTCAAAATTCTAACCAAAATAGAATAGAAAAATTCTTCACATTACAAATATTTTGCCTACGATCATCGCCCATTATATAGAATGCCTGATTTAAAACATTGCCAGTGATATGTGCAATTAGTGACAAAAGCTCTTCCCTTTTCGTAAAAATTGATTTGCGATGTCTTTGGAGAGGTAATTAAATGGATGAACTGATTTGAGTAAAGTTTCCCCTAACCTAATGAGAGCATAACTTTCTGTAAATTTCACGAAACAGAACATAAATATGTTGATCTATTTTAAAGTTATTCAAAACGAAATATTGCCAAGGCTCAAGAATTATTTTCGCTGACTGTACATGTATAATGCAAAACCCGACTGAAGCGAAATGTCACTAAAGTGTGCTATTCAATAAACACCTGTCACGTTCATTGTCCATAGGACTATTTGTAGAATATCAAAGGTTATATGGCATTACAAGATAATCAAATAATGAGGAAATATAGACCCGGGTTCAACGTCGATCCTGACTGAAGTTTTCCCTGTTTTCCCTTGGTCACACCATGCAGATGCTAGGATGGTTCCTTCACTAAGGACATGACCTTCGCACATTCTTTCCCCCCTTCTATGACGGCCTTGGCCTGACTTAGAAACTATCACAATAATCGACTAAGTCAGCGATAAAGAAAAAGTTTACCATTTGTCGCAATACACCTTAGGTACGATATTCACAGTATACGCATCGATAAAATTGCAAAGCATTTTCCAGAACTGGAATGCTAAAAATAAATGTAACAAGAAAGTCAATTAAATCCTCTTACACCTATTAAAATCTTCTTACTTCTGGAAACAACAACACATTTCAATCACCCGCGTTGTCTTATCACAGCTGATTCACTGTAGTCTTCCCATATGTAACGGGATCGATTCGGGTGTGCAGCAGAAGTGAGTACCCCGTTCTCCTTGGTACCTTGGACGGTAAAGGTGGTCGAGCACAGGACTGAAAACCCTACTTCACTTTATGCAATATAGGTCTAGAATGTATGGATCACTACTTCTACGTGCCCATGCACCGTTTCTGTCATGATCGCAACTCTTACCTATTTTCACCCTTTCCACGTGGAAGTTTTCTCATTTAATTGTAAAAAATGTAACGATTGCGTAATAATAATAATGCAGAATCATATGAGTAGAATGTACATTACGATGTTTAAATTAGAAAAGTGCGTTAATTTTCAGTTTTCGTCGTGAATTATGTTCACAAACGATGATACCTTGAATACAGATCTTGACTCCTATCCTCCTATTCGTTTTCCAACAACAATACCAAGGAATTGGACATCACAGCCTGTGTCCTTAAGGCAGAGTATAGGTGGGAAATTTACTTGAACTTATTTATGACTTCAGGGCATCTTTGGATCAGGCCGGGATAAGGTAGTTGGGCTTCTAAGGATTGGACCTACACATTTTGTTAAAGGAGATCCGCATCAATCCGTTCAATAGACTGCGCCGGGACTTGAACCAATGACCACGCGCACAGACCATCCCGGGGTTAATGATTCTTCGATAATCTCCTCTCACATTATATCTGATAGTTCAGCAGTGCAATAACATCATACTTGACAAAAACGATGAAATCGAGCAAATTCTGTGAAAATATTCTAATTTAGTAATTGATGATACCTAAAACGATGATGATCCTTTATTTGAAAGTAATACCTCATATTGAAAGAATAATGAATATTGGAGATATAAAAGCGCTATGACCTACATTAAAGAAACAACGCACCGAGCAGCTGCTACTCAATGGGTAGAGTTTGCATTGCAATCGGAAGCTCCTGGGAACGATCCCAGAGGCTGTCTATCCTGTCTGAAAATCTTTGAGGTTTTAGTTTCACATCAGGCAAATGATGGGGTGGTACAGCAAGGGACAAAAGTCTTGACGCATGTCTTCAGACAATATTTCCCAAACTAGTATAGATATCCCTCCCTGGTATGACATATTTTAACGAAAATTAAAATTACGATTACTATATCTCCCACTGGGTATAGACATATCTCGCTCCACGATAAAACGCTGGAACTTTGGATCTTGATGTGATTTTAAAACAGAATTTTCCGATGGAAAATTATGCTTTTTTTTAAAAAAATTTCACTCTTCCTGAACTACCTATCAGAACAATATATTGTACCAAAAGACGTGATATGATTGTGCAAATCTTACCATGTTAACAAATATGCATAGTATTTCAACAGATATACTTTTAAAAAAAATGAAAAGTTGGTCAGTTCCGAGTGCCGGCCATCGTGAATATGTTTTCCTTGTTTTTGTCTTGGTCACACCAGGCAAATGCTGGGATGGTAACCTTGAATAAGACCACACTGGTAAAAGTTGATTTTCTCAAAAGTTAAATAAATGCTTTCTTTCATTTTAAGTACTTTTTTTTCATATTTGAGTACCTCCTTCTCATTACTTAACGAAAATGCGTAACAGTAAACAAGCAAACATTTTTTGTTTCTTATTTTTCATATTTCATTTTCCTCAAATTTGAGAAACAAATAGGACTAGTCCTTTCTTTCCAGAAACATAAATATTATAGTGTATACATCAAGAATAACGCTTTAAAATATTTTGTTGTTTCCTTAATGATCAACAATGGAAACGAATGAAATCAGTTGTAGGGAGGTTTTAGATCCCTTGATAGCAAAAGCAAAAATAATGGACTTTATATCCTGATTCTGTCTGTCTGTCCGTCACAAGAAATTGTATCTGAGGAACTAGAAGACGTAGGAACTTGGTTGAGGTGTCATTCGAAATGCTTCGTTAATTCATTAGGAATGGCTATCTTTTTTTCGATTCGGCAGACCATAGGGAGTGAAACAGAGAGTGAATATGCAATTCAAGACTCTTATGTTTCAGGAACCAGAAAATGTAGGAACTTGGTTGAAGTGTCATTCGAAAGTTCTCTTAAATTTTTTAGGAATGGCTATCTTACTTTCTCGTTTCGACTCACCACAGAAGGTGAAATGGAGTGAAAGTGCAACTCAGACTGTCATATCTCAAGAACCAGAAGATAGGAACTTGTTTGAGGTGTCACTCGAAAGATATCGTCAATTCATTAGGATTGGTTCTTTATTTTATTGATTCGACACACCCCAGAGGGTGTAACGGGAGTGGGAGTGAAAATTAAAGAACGCTATACAATTCCATATGTGGCCTTTAAGTTCCACCAAGTTTTGCCCATATGTTCTTTGGGCAAATGTCCAGATCAGTTGTAGAACAACCTTGTGTGTCCTCCCGTCCCTAAACACCATAGTTGTTAGTGTTGCCAATGTATTTTATAAGAAGGAATGCCTGTGTGTCTGAGATGCTATCAAGCGACCGAAGCCCTCGCGATTGTTAATAGGATCGCAGCGCTAACTTGTTTTACTTTAAATTTGATTTGCTCAATGACATGCTGTGACCTTTTTCGGTGAAATGATATTAGCATGATAGAAACAGAACCGGGTGTGAATTTAAAAATTTGGAATGAGAGAATACATTTGTGTGTAAGTTGTTGATTGAAAATGACGAACTCAGATACTATATTGCCTTGAAACGTAATTAGTAACTACATTATGCTGTTCTTGTTTCATAATTTTCTTGTAACTTCTTATATAAATAGTCAGTACGTTTACTGTACGTTCGCTTAAATAACCAAGCGTCGAGTGAATTACCAGTGATACGACCTTGTATTCGGGACCGATTCACCTTCCAAGGGACGGTTATAGAAAGGTTAATTTGTGTTTCTGGTGGACATGTATCTAACAATAACAATTTTCTCAGTCTAGAGGAAGCCAAGATTCTGGCATGAGTTTCATTTTGGGAGGGTGTAAAGTAAGTAACGAGGGTGTAAGTAACGTTTTACTGCGTTCTATTGATTCTTAGCCGTAACAAATTAAAGTTGCGTGTGTGCTAGAGAATTTGGAAGGGTCACACCTTCCCGTTGGGAACGGGGGTCTGGCAGAATCACTGACAGATTGTTAAGAACAACAGTACCGCGTTAAGTAAACTTACACTTACGGACATATTTATGGTATTAGTCCAGGGGTACAAACGCACTCTACATTCAGAATTTTAAGCAGAATTAGAATACTTTTAGGCGTAATTATGAATATTTTATACACATTTTATATATGTGTATTTTATATCCATACACAGGGTGCGAAATCATGGAGGAGATGGGACATTTCCTTCCCTCAAGATATATTAAACACTTTCGAGCTTAACGCAGGTTCTAATTTTATGTATTCCACTGAGAAAATACACCTCCCCCACATAAGTTGGGAAGATACCTCCAGGAAACCTGTTGATCCTTGCCAGCACCAATTTCAACATACTTACTTGTTAGGAATCTGTAATGATCTGAACGATCCGAATTCAGTAAATTGATTTAGAACCATTCAAAATCTGTTCTTTCTTCTTACATAACTAACAACGTTAGATAAAATTATGGCAGTTTACGTTAGAAATAGTAGAACTTATTGCTTATACGTTAGAAATAGTAAAATAAACTCCTACCAAACCGCCCCAGGTGAAAGTCATTATTTAAGGAGTCGTTGAATGGGTAAATTCAAAATTTATGAATAATCATCCTTTGCAATCAGCGATTCTGCCAAAAATGTCAGTTTTGGGGGTGCAAGTAGAGTTTTGCAGGTTCTCAATAGATTTCTAGCTTTATTTTTTATATTTACTTTTATTTATTTGTTTATTCTTATTTATTTTTCATTTATTTTTGTTGTTGTTGTTGTTGTTGGGGAAGGGTGCTCGAGAATTTGAGTGACACCACCACTGAAAGTGTCTGACAGAATCCAGGTTGCACTGCTTTGAGTAACTTCTAGTACTTCCTGGAGGAGACGAAAATGAATATTATGCTGCTTGGTCAAACAGAGTCTCATACATTAGAAAAATGCTAAGTGCAAAGATAATTCTGTTACAAAAGTTCTGAACTGCAAATCATCGCTTAATTTTCGATAGAAAGTAATTACGTATGTAAGGATTTTATCACGGTTTCGAAAGTGATCAGAGTGTCCGGGTTGAAAATTGACATTTTGCGTTTTATAGATTGCTTTCTGAAGGTTTAAAACTTTTTCAAGGCATATTGTTTTCGCATCAACAGGCGTGCAGCACACAGCCCCGTGGCAACTAGGAATGTCGCGGATTTCCGATAGGTAATGGGGAGGCACGCGAATTCGAGCCCGCTCCCGGCTACCCTCACTGAAGGGTTGCAGAGTTTTCATCAGACTTACAATATTAATACCGGGGTGGTACTTCAATGCACTAGATTCTACCTTCCCCATCCCTGCACCGGAAAACTGAACGTCTAGGGACGTCATCTCTCGGACGTAACTGAGTTATGACCAAATTGTCTATTCAGTCCATAAAAGAAAATTGGGAAGCAATCCAGATTATGGTAAGAACAGAACAGAGTAACCTATCCTACATCTCCTAATTCACTTTAACAGAACCAACTTTAAATAATTTCAGCTAATCTAACGCAAATAATGTGTAGTAAATCAACAAATTGAATGAAGAATTCGCGGGCATGAAAGGTACTTCTAACACGGAATACAGCTTTTTTTTTTTAAAAAAAAAAAAGGATATAGAAAAATTCAACGATGTACCTGCATGGGGTGTCTTGATGAGTACGTTTCCACGAACTAAGCTGAAGCGTTTTAATTCTGTTACAAAACATTACATTTCTTCTGCTACAAATGCTGAACCTAGATCTCCCAGTTGCCTGCCTAGTGCTCTGCAATTAAGCTACTATAGCCACGACCAAGTTCTGTGTACTTGAGAATTCCTTTTTGCTTCAGCTGAGTGGAAAGTAAAGACAATCGACTACAAGTGGAGACATTTAATTCAAAAATCTTTTTTAATGGAGAAAGCCTTCCCGGAATTGTGTAACAGGAAAGAATTAGACCCTAGTTTCCTTCATATAAAGACCTCGTTGACTTACTTGTAGATCACTCGTCCGGAATCGGAGATCCTGCTTTCATTCCCAGTAGTGGTAATTGATTATTTTTCCTTTATTTTTACACAACCGGATTACCGGTACCGTTAATGATATCTTTATGTAAAGGAATGTTGCATGTAATTCTTTCGTACCATCCCAGCATTTGCCTCGTGTGACGAGGGAAACCAGGGAAAACCTCAGTCAGGATGTCCGGACCCGGGTTTGAACCCGCGTTCTCCCCATTGCTAAGCCAATGCTCTACCACTGAGCCACGGCAGCTGGGTATAACTTATTT
>JAGDQP010074867.1:0-10223 GCA_022664845.1 Lepisma saccharinum | reverse complement strand
CATTTCTCCTGGAGTTACCCATGATCTTTTACGCTTAGGATTCTCGAAATAGATCCACTTTTCGTCACCAGTCACAATTCGATGATTTCCTTTTCTACTTGGCGAGCAGAATTTCGCAAGTGTTTTTTCGGTTTTCCTGCTGTCGTTCAGTCAATGCATGTGGAACCCATTTTCCCATCTTCTGAATCTTGCCCATGGCTTTTAAACGTATGGAAACTGCTTCTCGTGTCACATTTAATTGATCCGCGAGTTGTTGTTGCGTTTAAGTGTCATCTTCATCCAACAAAGCTTGCAATTCGCTGTCTGCAAACTTTTTCGGTGGTCTTCCACGTTCTTCGTTTCTCACGTCAAAATCGCCACTTTTAAATTTTGTAAACCACGCATAGCACTGTGACTTACCAAGAGCATGATCACCGTAAGCTTCGACAAGCATACGATGCGATTCCGCAGCAGTTTGCGATGCGGTTCCGCACATCGTAATTTGTAGGTACAAATCGCGCCATGTTCAACGCTATTAAACACTATACTATGACATGAAACTTGTCTGGTTGGAGTTAAAAATCGTTATCAGCAGTCAAAACAAGCAAGTGGCGCCAAGGTCGCAGTTTTACGGTAACCACAGTAACAGCTAACGCCGTCTATGCACAAATTTCGGTTTCATATTTACACACCTGGTATTTTAACAGAAAATGAAGTGGAATATTCTGTTGCTTTGAAAAATACTTGAATATTTTTTTCTTTTGATAACTTCTAAATAATTTTAATCTACTTCAGTGTTCCTTTCATGTTTCATTTTCGTTTGCTTGAGAAATTTGAGACAATACGGAGGAATTAACAAAAATCTAAAGGTAATGTTCCTTATATTGTTGTGAGAATTTTAGTACCAATATCAGACATTTGCATCGGAAGATGTTATGAACATACGATAGGGGGATATCCCGCCAGTTTCACAATATGTTTGCAACTGAACTTTTAATACTTGTATATATTTGTCACCTATAATATAAATTAATGGAACACTGGATAGCCATCGTTATCATCAAGTAGTAGTAGTAATTATTACTATACCAAACATCCGCGGGATGTAGAGGTTGTGCATATGACCTTCACATCAACACTCGGGAGGTACGCTAGCAATCATTCGGAATAAAGTATTCTATTTTCTTCCCAGATACAACAGGCGAATGTCAGACAGGTGTGTATACAATGATCGTGCTATCTTCCCCATATTTACCCTTTTAAGCACTGGAGAATAATATATCTTCCTTTTAATATAATATCACATTACATATAATAATAATAATAAATACTCAGCGGGAAAAGCGCAAAATTATGAAAAATAAAGAGTTTTCAAGTTCAATTAAACACATTGAATTGTTTCAATCAGTGGTTCTCAAACTTTTTTGTTCGAGGCATACTACCCTTTGTAGTGCGATCCAGAGGCACATTAACATACGAGTGGAAGCAATGCGGGAGTCACAAAAAACAGCGAGCTCAAGTGCCTCATTACTAACTCAAATCTTTTATTATAAGGTGTAAACAAACCAATAATTTCCTTGTAAAAAAAGGTTCAGCTCATGAATATTTTTTCTTATTCCTTTTTTAAAATAAATATTGAGTTGAATTATTTGAAATCACTAAGTCTCAGAAGTTTCGCGGCAAACACATCAAATCTCGCGGCACGCCTGTTAAGAACCATTGGTTTAAACATTCTCATAATGTGATCAATAATTCTTCTGGGTATATTTAACCATTCTAGTACACTATATCAACTAGTAATTGGACCATTAGTACGAATTCAACAAAAAATGGGAATTCATAATTTTCCCCCTTACCCGTAAAATATTTCGTCGTTCATCCTAGCAAGCACAAATGCTTGAAGTCTATTGCTTCTTTTCCTTCTGTAAACCACATTGAATACAATCATTCCGGTAGTTTTGTTATTACTGGAAAGAAATGTGAGAAAATGAACTTCAGTATTGATAAAACAATTTCATGATAAGTAAGCATGAAGAAAAAATTGGTGCATGTGACCGGGCTCGAACACAGGTACCTGTAGTTCAGAAAAGGAAAAAAAAGTGAAAAGTACTGCGTTTAACCGCTCGGCTATAAATTAATACTAGATATCTTTTCTTTCCCAATGTATAGTAGGAACAGCTGGGGAGCACTGACAGTTCAGCTTTCGCTATTTTGAGGTTCTATGGCTATTCTGCCATGAATAAATATATCTACTTTTATATTGCCGTTCAGTAGACTATATTTAGAATGCATGACAACCCTAAAATCAAACATAAGTTGAATATTTGAGGAAATAAAGGCTGAAGTCAATATGCAGTGGTGCAGACTCTATCAAACTTATTATGCTGTCTTTCAATGTGCTCAGTACACGATAAAGACTTTATTAAAATTTAATTTTATTATCTCTCTTCGTAATATAATAAATAAAAACTGTTCTTTCTTAGTTATTTATGTTTTAGGTAACCAATACACAACATTCATTTAAAGGAAGAGTATCTAATTGAACTTTAGTTTGAATTTCGTGCGCCGATATGTTTAAACATTCGTTAGATATTTCTTATTTGTTTTAACAAAACTAGGGCGATATTAACATGCATTTTGGAATATTCTGTTCCTTTGAAAATACTTGAACATTTCTTATTTTGAGAACATATTCATAATTTTAATCTACTTGAGTGTTATCGGTACCGTTCTGTTTCTTTCAGGTTTATTGTTCCTTCTGTATGCTGAAGGTACCGTTATCTTACTATATTATTACAATGATAATAGTAATACATCCGCTGGGGTCTAGTGGTTCTGACTACGAACTTCTGGATAACATTGGGGAAATGCGCTGACAATCGCCCTGACATTTTCCAATTCTTACAGATACACCAGGTGAATGCCGGATGGTGGATAGATGATCCTGTTCGTTACCTTTCCCATACTTACCATCTTTTAAATGCTGGATTGAATAGAATTGGATTTTTAAGGACCTTCGGCATCTTTTGCTCTGGTCGGGATGGGTTAGGAAAAGGGTGAGGAAGGTCAGAACTTTTCGTAAGGCATTAACCCGGTATTCGGCTGGTAAAACTGAGACAAACACTAGAAAACCTCGGTCAGAATAGTTGGCCGTGGAGTTCCATCCCACATGCCTACCCATTGCCGCTCCGAAGTCCGTTGAATGTTGGAAAATAGATGTAATTCATCATAGTTTAGACCATGAATTCCGTCAGGATTTTCAGCTTGTGGGGGTGTAAAATCAAAGTGGGAAGGGTTGTAATTGGGGTTTCTAAGTTTCAATCGTTTTTCACCATAAAAAATTTAAAGTTGAGGGTGGTCTCCAGGATTTGGGGACCTGGCGGGATCACTGTTTTCGATATGGATGTCACTCGCATAAAAATGTTAATAATATTAATAATTACACCTTTGTTGCAAAATGTCCGTAGTTAATATTAATACTAATCTTCCTTCTTTATCACGAAAAGCTTCTGTTATGTGGGTTGGCAACTATTGTAGGTATTTGTCCGCTGTTGCCACATGTCGCACTTTTTCGAACTTTGAAATTTTCAGTCGCGCAAATGAGTTTTGGAGAACTGTACATTAGATTTAATCAGTATATACGGGTGACCATGTCTTACGTATCACTGTTGGCGATTTATATGTATTGCTTTACTTCGGAACACCCTGTCTGCTAAAAAACGAATTCAAAATTCATTTTTCTTTAAAATTGGCGTGAGCGAGATTCAGCTTAAGCTGTTTTACCACGTAACCCGAATGTTCTCATTGACTCACGTGAACGCCAAAAGCCTCCTACCTTACAATTCCTTGAAGAGTAATTAACACTTCGCCCATGCGTGCCCAAAACATTCTCGTAGCAGTGATCTAACAAGTAACGCTATTTCAAGTGGATATTCAGATCTAGAAGAGGATATATGTTTAAAATCAGCATAAAAACTAAATTTGTGTCTAAGACTAGGTGCCATTAGCCAGTGGTTAAAGGGAAATTGACGGGAAAAGTTATGAATAGCACTGTTCGTGGTACGCTACTTATGAGTATCTGGCGCTAGTTTACACTCAATGCTGCGCATTACGGTGACTGGCAGTCGAATGACATTGATAGCTGCACGTCGCTATACTCATAATCACCAGAGACCGGCACTAGTACAAGTGTAGAATTGCGAAGAATCCGTAGAATGGCACACGAATACCGTGTGTAAAGTTATTCAGGGGTCATATAGTCTGACAGAGTCTAGACAATTTTAATTATGTATCGGTGTCACCATCTGACTATAGGTATAACGATGTCCGGATGTCAGTGATATCACCGTAGTGCTCGGCATTTACTGTAAAATAGCTCAGATATTCATAAATGGCCATCCACAAAGAATGCTATTAAAAACTTTTCCCACCAATATCTCTTCAACCACTGGCCAATGGCACCTAATCTTTGACACACGAACTCAGTTTTTAATGCTGATTTTAAATATAGATATATATCTTCTAGATCTGAGTGTTCAATTGAAAAAGTGTTACTTAGTTCTACCAGGAGTTGATGCCAGGAGTCTAGCCAGAGAATCCGTCATCAAGACAGTTCTTTCTCTAAAAGGAACTAAAGATTTTTAGAAAGTGACACGGCGGAGGCGCGATATTATTCCAGACCCAGCCAGGACTGTAAAATTAACATTGTTATCGTCATTCCATGTCAAGTGGTCCAATGGCATTTACCGCATTATTTGCTATCGTTTTCATTTTCAGTATGCTAAAGCTACTATAAGAGAATATCTTAAATCTCAATTTATGTTTTTCTATTTTCTCCCGCTTTTTGAGTTACGGAGGTTCAAAGTTTTTTTTTTGTTTAAAAAAAAAGACTATTTGGTCGCCACCGGATAACATTTAAACCTTAATATATCAGCTGAAAAATATTACCAAAGTGAAAGCACCGTTCTCTTCAAAACTGAATACCGTTTAATATATGTCACACGGTATTATTATTATTCAAAAGTTTGTATTAATTTATCCATATTTCAAAGAGCCCTGTGCGAAGTTTCAACGTGGGAACTCAGTGAAGTCACTATTTTCAAAATTATGTTGTTCATGCATGAACGCTAGGTAAGGATAAATTGGTAGTCTGGTTAAATTTTGAAAAATTAAGCTAATTAGAATAAAAATACTATTATATAAATATCAAAGCAGTAAATGCTCGTATTTCGGAATTATCTACGTTTTCACTGTTTTAAGAGCATTGCAATAAAAAATAAATAGATAAATGAACTATTGAATAATAAACAAAAAACAAGAAAACGATAATGATAGGCGTAACGGTTGTATGGTCTTTCTATGGACTTTATAAAGTCCACCAATAGCAAGTAAAACTATCATTATTGATCTAATAAGCCCTATAGCTCACAAATCCAGGCAGTGCAGTCATATCCAGAGATCATATTGTTTATTCGATATTGAATATTTCACTTTCAGTGCTGAAGAACACCTTAGCCAAAATCGTTGCCTGCATGATGTAGATGCTTCAAAATTGTAAAATATGTTTCTCCCCTCCCCGTTCGTCTTTGCAGGGCGTTTGTAGGTGCGAAGCTTTATTTTAGGCGCATTATTTATTTTCTATACTAATCATTTTTTTAAAATAAGAAATATATGGATATAATTTTATCATGGTACCAGTGATGGAGTTCCAATGCTGTCGTAATGTGGTCTGTATACCGTCTCTGTAAGCTTATTTGTGCTGCAAGGCGCTTCATTGTCCCTCCCAAATCATCACATACTCTTTTCTCATACATAAAAGTGTCATTCCGAATAAATACTAAAGTCCTCTTTATGTAATATAAATTTAAAGAATTACCACAGAACGAATGACATCCGCCACGACAGGGATTCGAACCCGGATCTTTCAGTTATTGGTAGAGTATGCTATCCATCAAATCACCATTGCACGGCCAAATCTCTGCGTATATAGAATGTTCCTCAGGCTTCGAAACTCTACCAGCTCCTCATTGCTGGTTATGAGAGTCAGGTACTCCACTACAGTTGGAGATTTTTGGTTGAGGAATCTTCCGCAATAGTGGAGTGACAGAATATATGTTATTGTCTTTCTCAAGAGAACCATATGTATGCTCAGTGTTATAAATAACACTGAAACAAGAAATTTCCTTTGAGAAAAAGATAAAAGAAGTGGCTTGGGCGGGAATTGAACCCGACTTCCTGGCCAGCGATGCAACCCTCTACTGCCTTTGCTAAGTCGAGAGCTGTCAGCCAACGCTTTGAAAGGTTTTTCATCCTTCATCAAGTACTTGAGCAGAAGACTAACCGATGGCACTATGGTCGAGTGACGTTAGGTCCGTGATTATTTGCTATATCGCACCCTTACACAACAATCGTCATTATGCCGTCCCCCCTCCCACCCACACACATGCCAACTCCAGTATGTTCTAACAAGCAATAACAATTTCATTCATTCACGTATGAATCACATTTCTTTGGGAAATGTCTAAACTAACTTATATTACGCACTGTAGCCCTTTTATTGTTGACCTGCCATGCATAACACTAAATTACCCTAATCATAGCCAAATTCATTCATGCCCAATATGATTTCAAAAACAATGATCCCATTGATATCTCAAGTTGAAACTTCACACATGGCTTTTTCAAATATGTATAAATCAATAAATTTTTGCGAAAAAATAACAAATAATAATTTTTTAGATACCGATTTTCAAAATTTCAAACAAGCGGCAAAGAAAGCATTCATGCATGCTCAATGTCATTTTGAAAACAGTGATCCCCAAGTTGAAACTTTGGGCAGGGCTTTTTCAGATATCGATGTTTAAAATTTTAAAATTTATACCTTAATAATAATAATTCACAGGCATATTCAATTCACTACTGGATGAAGCCTCTTTCGAAGGGAGAAGTTAGTCTACTGCTCCCACGCTGACCAGACGTGTTGGGAGAGACGAAGCTCTCAACTGTGATCACCACTGTCTTTTATTCACAACAGCTCCCTAATTGTCCTCACGATGTATCGCGATGCTGGGTCAACACCGGAATTTTGAGTCCCCGCCAGTAATCGAACCCCGGACCGCTCGCACTGAAGTCGAGCGCGCTACAACTAGTACAAAGGAAAGCCGGGAGGGCAACTTAAGGTACATTTAAGACAAATGAAGGAGAGAAAAGTATAATACTTACAGCTGAGTTTCTCATTAGATCACACATATTCACATATACACAAAAAAAGTCACTATATTTCGTGTATTACACGTTTTCAAGTATAGAAGAAGAGAGCGAATTTCACGTGTTCACAAAATACAAATTTGAAGAGACTGGCGACACGTAGCGGACAAAGCATCAAAACTGGAGAACAACTGACTGCTGTAGCGCGTAGATTTCCGGAACTTGAAATAATAATAACTGTAAGTACAAGGTGGGATCCTGGATGAAAATGTGTTGAAAATGCAGAGGAAAAGGGGATTAAAGCCAGGTTTTATTTTCGCGCTCAAACCGTGAATAAAGGTTCCCACTGACGGCGTGTTGAGGTGCTGGTTGTAGGGGGTAAAGTGTGGATTATGGCAACCAGGAAAGATAGATCAAAATTGGTATTGTGGGACTCGGTGTACAAGGAAACTGGGGCATCCGGTTTGTTGATAGTACAGAAGTGACTATGGTTATTAATTCGAATATTAAGAGCACAACTTGTTTCCCCCACATAAAAGGCATCACAGAACTTGCAGGTTAGGATGTATATAACATTAGGGGTGTGGCATGTACCCTTGGGATTGAGGGTGTACCGACCATTATCAGTATTGATAGTGATTGTGGGAGAAGTGATGAAAATGAAGCAGACCTTACATCTGGGTCTCTAGCATGTTTGGGCGCCGCTTTGGGGTGGTGGCAAGGAGGGATTCGTACGGACCAAGATGTTTCTAAGGTTATGTGGATGTTGAGAAACTAATCTAGGTTTGGTGGGGAATACTGATCTTGTGTCTGGGTAAGATTGGAGAATGTGGAAATTAGAGTGTAGGATGTGTTTGACCTTGGTTAGTTTAGGATGGAACTGGGTGATTAGAGCCGGTGGGTTGGGCGTAGGTGGGTTGGATTTTTGAGTTGGTTGAGTGTATGAGGATGCACTTCGGATCTGTTTGGTTACAAGGTTAGAAGGGTAGCCTCGGTTGACTAGAGCCTCCTGGAGGCGTTGGTTGTAAGTTTCAGCAGCAGAGGTGGTGGAATTCAGGCGTTGTCCTCTGAGGACAAGGGAGAAAAGAATCGCTTTCTTGGTGTGGTAAGGATGGGAACTTGAGTAGTGTAAGTACTGCATATGGTGGTGGGTTTTATGTGAAACACTTACAGCTTAGTTTCGCATTAGATCACACACATTCACTTATACACATAAATAAAACCACCAACCATATGCAGTACTTACACTACTCAAGTGAATTCCACCACCTCTGCTGCTGAATCTTACAGCCAACGCCTCCAGGAGGCTCTAGTCAGCCGAGGCTACCTTTCTCACCTTGTAACCAAACAGATCCGCCGTGCATCCTCACACCCTCAACCCACTCAAAAATCCAACCCACCGGCTCTAATCACCCAGTTCCATCCTAAACTAACCAAGGTCAAACAAATCCTATACTTTAATTTCCACATTCTCCAATCTGACCCAGAGACAAGATCAATATTCCCCACCAAACCTAGATTAGTTTTTCAATATTCACCTAATCTTAGAAACATCTTGGTCCTTACAAATCCCTTCTTGCCACCACCCCAAAGCGGCGCCCAGACATGCTCGAGATCCAGATGTAAGGTCTGCTCCATTTTCATCACTTCTTCCACAATCACTAGTTTCCTTGCACACCGAGTCCCACAATACCAATTTTGATCTATCTTTCCTGGTTGCCATAATCCACATTTTACCCCCTACGACCAGCACCTCAACACGCCGTCTGTGGCAGAATGCCTTTATTCATGGTTTGAGCGCGAAAATAAAACCTGGCCTTAACCTTCAATAACTCTAAGCTTCCCTTTTCCTCTGCATTTTCAACACATTTCCATCCAGGATCCCACCTTGTACTTACACGCTATACAGTTATTATTATTTCAAGTTCCGGAAATTACGCGCTACAGCAGTCAGTTGTTCTCGTTTTGATGGTTTGTCCGCTACGTGTCGCCACTGTCTCTTCAAACTTGTATTTTGTGAACACGTGAACTTTGCTCTCTTCTTCTATACTTGAAAACGTGTTATACACGAAATATAGTGACTTTTTTATGTGAATATGTGTGATCTAATGCGAAACTCAGCTGTATTATCCTTTTTTCTCCTTCATTTGTCTTAAATTTACCTTATATATATATATATATATATATTAGTGCAGACTGTTCATTTCCAATACATTTTTCAACAAACCACCCCAGAGGAAGTGGACATGAAAAGGCCCAAATGGGCCCAAAAACGAAATAGACTACGTTCTATCGAATATGCTGTAGACAATTCTGCAAGACGTGTCTGTTCTGAACAATTTCAAAGTCTCGAGTGATCATAGGATGGTGAGATGTAAGCTGAAACTAAGTACTAGACTTGAGAGAAAGAAGCTTATCAGAGGAAAACCGCCACTTTTAGATCTGGAAAATCTAGGGAAAAACAGACACACATTCGAGATAGAACTAAGCAACAGATTCAGCGCCTTGGTAGAGTTTGAGGATGAAGAAGACATCAATAGCAGAAATAAAATACTGGCAGAGATAATATGATAGAGAGCCAAAGAAATAGCAGGCACCAGAAATAAAAGAGAGAGCAAAATCTCAGAAGAAACTAAACTCTTGATGAAGAAAAGAAGGGAAATGAAAGAAGAGGAAAATTACATAAAAACTATTGAATATATAGAACTAAATAAAACCGCAAGAAAGAAAATAAGTGAGGATGTACGAAGATATAACGAAAATCTTGTTAGAAATACAATCGAGGAGAACAAGAGCCTGAAGAAAACCAAACAGCAGCTCATGATAGGGGAAAAGCAAATAATTGCAGTTGAGACCAGACGGGACCATAACACGAGATAAGGAATAAATTATAAAAATATTTTAAAATTTCTACATAGAATTGTGTTACTTCGAAGAAGAGCTAGGAAATGAAGACCCAGAAGAAAATGATGTAGATGTCCCAGATGTAATGAAAGATGAAGTGGATAAAGTAATTCGAGGGATGAAGAACGGAAAGT
>JAGDQP010074866.1:0-10223 GCA_022664845.1 Lepisma saccharinum | reverse complement strand
AGTAATAGTAGTAGTAGTAGTAGTAGTAGTAGTATCATTATCGCTATTTTAGGAGAGAGATCCTATTCAATCATGCGGGATAGAACTTTCTCTAGAAATCCCTATGTTGTAAAAAACTGTCGTACACGGCACACCCTATTTTTTGTTCGTAGACGTATATGCTAAATGAAAGTACTATCGGCAGAACATACACAAATATTAGATTACCTGTTATTTAATGAACCTACGTATCTCATAATTTGTCATAATTATACGGACGAAAGCAGCCTGAAATACTGTCTGGAAATGCTTAAAATACATAACAAGTTGTCACATAACAGCTTGATCCATTTGAATTTAGTTTCTCCTTCTTTTTGTTTTACGAAAACTGTTTATGATCATATTATGGCGTCGTCTGTTCTCAGAAACTGTTGCAATCATAATCATGATAGCCAAAAGAGATTGATTTCCAGACGCTTTCTTAATGCGAATGAACATAGGCCAAAGGTTCGCTTTCCTTACGCTTCAACGCCTGTATGGACTACTACTTCTCTTCCTTCGATGTATGTTGGGTTGCTAACCTCTCAGGGGTATCGGTGTCTAAAGACGAAGAGAAAATTATTAAATTAAATATTTTATAGAGATACCACACAAAACATACGCATTTTTATATTTTACACAAAACGTATTTCATGTTAAAGCACTTGACGTTAGCTGGTATAAGCATGCATGGAAATTTCTCTCTAACCAGTAATATGCACTTCCTCAATCAAATAATTTATTGAAACATTTCTTTGGGACAATTTTCATTGTAATTTGCTCAACCAACATGCTTCAAATAACAATGAAATTTCGAAAACATTTCTTTTTAATGCGAGGAGTAGATGCCTGTTAGAATAATTTCGAAAATATGTTTACATTGTTTTACAACACTAACTCAATGAATTCAAAGCTTCTTGTCTTTTCAAAATATAATAAAAAAAAGCACTATCAAAATAAAAAGGACATATTTTTAAATGTATTTAAAGAATTGTTTCAATAGGCCCTGCAATCACCTAAGAATGATTTTAAAATTATTTTAAGGGGCTTATTAAAACATGTTTTAAAATAGAGATTAGCCCGTCACCGGGAAAAAGATGTTCTATTCGATTGAAAGTAAAGGGGCTAACTCGTAGTAGGCTGAATACGAGCTCAAAGTTAAGAACACCCGAGTTTGTGCCATAGCCCCCCCCCCCAACCCTCTTAAATATTTTTTTACCTTTTTTTTCTGGAAGCTAAACAACACATCGAAGGAATGAATGGATCTGATTTTCGGATTCCTCGTTGTTTGTTTAGTAAAATTAATGAGTTACCCCAACCTTCCGTTTTTTAGGTGTAACAAACTAGTTCTTGCAGATTGAATTTTTCGGTCTCAAGAGCGAATAGTAAATTTGAAGAAATTTTATAATTGTTTAAAATATTTTTTTTTTTAATATTTCCTTAAAAAAGTATTGACTTTCTATTTCAAAATCGTTTTATACAATTTTAAAATGGTTTTCTAATCTTTTTTTTTTTTCCTTTTTGCTTGCAATATTAGAGTACGTCGTTATTTGTCGAGATATTACGTCATTCGTAATGATGTCACACTATAGGGTGTCTATATCTGAGTATCATATATCCAGTTCACAAATTATGCACTTTGGGGCTACATTGATAGGACCTTTATTTCTGTTTTAACCTGAAGCTCTCACTCCTTAAAATTTATTTCTTGTTAATACTTTACCCTGTACTCATATATATTACAACATTATGCTTAGCAAGCATAGAACAAAATGAGTCAGTAAAAACGTACCAATCTATATCTTAGTTACCATTCTAATGTTATTAATTACATTTCTTCCTTTTTCTTTTCAATGGGTTGTTCAACCATAAATAGATACTTAGGTTTTTTAGATAAAATAACTTTGAACGAAAAGTTTAATAGTACGTGTTTTGCGAATAAAATATTTATATCTGTATTTTTTATTTATAGGAAACAACAGCTCGTCTTCTATTTATGGCAGTTCGGTGGGTTCGATGTCTAGCTCCATTTCAAACTCTCTCAAAGAGAGATCAGGTAGGTAACTTAAACCTGTTTTCCTCTTTAAGTAACTAATTCTATGGCTTATGGAACTCGTAAGTTCATCACCGCAGTAACAAACGTTCACCACTGGATTCTATCCTGGGCAACATCAAGCCAGTTTTTATCACGAACATCTACTTCAGATCTCTTCTAATATTGTCCTCCCAACGACGTCTCGGTCTTCCCAATGGCATCTTTCCATCCGGCCTTTCAACCAGGATAGAATATAATTTTTGTTTTCCCCCCTCCGAGCTACATGGCCTACTCATGGGGATTTCGTCGTGATTTCGTTATTCTAACAACATCGGGTGCGTCGTACAGTTCTTCAGTATACAGTCTCCTCCATTCTCCAGTCATCTCGTCTCGTTTCGGCACGTATATCTTTTTCAAAACCTAATTTTTAAACTGCTAGAGTCGTACTCCAACTTTAAAGTATTACCTGCATAATAACAGTTTAATCATTGGTAAAATGGAAATAAGGTTTTTAATATTTTCCACAGTGATAAAAGGTTTCGGAAACACCCCCCCCCCTGTTTGCAATAAAAAAATCAGACAAACCTGGCAATTCATTGCGTATAAATTTTCACTAACGTTACTGATGATAACTTCAAATTTTTCACTCCCTAAAATTATCCTGTACTTAAAAATTACTCCATAGCTATTTACATTAACATTTTTATTACTTAGAATTAATGTATTGCTTAGCCAAAACTATTTTCCGTTCTTCATTAAAAATTATTCTTCAGTGTTCTGACTACACTGTGAAAAATGTTCCGAAACATTCCTAGACAAAGCTAGGCAACCATATAGTTCCAGACAAAACAAAACGCCCCTAACGCAGTATGTTTTTACTATAGTATTCAACGTCGTTTAGTTTTGTCCGCGACTATAGCTGCCTGGAAATTTCCAGTAACTTTACTAATAAGAACCAGCTATCATTCAATTCTCAGGGATTCTGGGAACAGATAAAAAAAAAGAGAAGAAGCCTGATGTGAACATGGGTTGTTGAAGTGCAGTGTTTTACTCACTGGACTAAACTTCCAATCATAAGAAAATATTACATCAAAAGGGTATAGAGGGACAGAAGCGCGTTGCCTCAACCCCGAAGATATAAACAAAGTCGCTCCTATTACTTACGCCATTTTCAATATTTTTTCTAATTGTTAATTAGAGATTGAAATTCCCATTCACTCAGAATCTTTCCTATTTCTGTTAAAATACATTATCAAGATGGCGGCAGCAAACAGTTGATCAGTACATGCATGGTAACCATAAGAAACCGTTTTCTCATTCTGCGCATGTATGCGAAGAATTGAAAACTGGAAAACTTCATCTCAGTTATAACAAAAATATCTAGGTTTTCGTAGATTCCGATGAAACAATGTGAAATATTTAAAAATCTGCGGTGCTTTACTGGGAATTCCTAGCAACGTTTACAAAAATTTAAACAATGTGGTCTACTAACCAAAAAAGTTGAAAAGACATTTTTTTTTTTAAAAAAAAATCTTAGTTTAAATGTTTTCTTGCTTCTGAGTGAATGGGAATTTCAATCTCTAATTAACAATTAGGAAAAATATTGAACCCGAAAGCTTTTTTACTTTTCGTCAAAAACGTTTTAGGAAATTTCAAGGTAGCCAGTTGCCTTTTATTTAAACATTTCTGAAAACTTAATGCATTAAGGATAATCTAAAGCAATGATCTCCAACAAAATATGGCAGCACTATCTCTGTATATGTCTAATGTATTTTTACCGTTACATAAAATTTCATTGCTACTCCTACAAATTCAAGCCTAGAGAGTTCAAAATTTCAGGGAAGAAAGTTCATAACCAATTCAAGAGCATGTTCGATGCCGATTTTTAATTTTCATTTTTGTTCATTGTTGAAAGAGCTTCATTGTTATAGGTTTTGATATTCGTAACAACAATGAAGCGATTTCAACAATGAAGGAAAAATAAAATAAAATATCGGCATCGATCATGCTTTTGAACTTATGAACTTTCTTCCCTGAAAGTTTGAACTCTCTAGGCTTGAATTTATAGGAGCAGCAAGGAAATTCTGTGCTAACGGTCAAAATACATTTGATATATACGGAAGTAGTGCTGCCATCTTTTGTTGGAGATCGTTGCTGTAGATTATCCTGAAGCAAGAGTTTCAACGCAGGATACAATTAAATTGAGTTTCTACTTTGTCCATAACCTGTTTTATAACGCAAGGCTCCTTGAAATAAATTACGAGTAGAAGAGAACGGAGAAATTGCACACGCTCTCTTAACCAGGCATGTATCCAGAAGTTGGTTTGGGTGGGGTCCACGGGTTTGCGGGGAAGGGGGTCCAAAGTGTGTCTGGGAATGAAATGTATATTAAATATATATATAATTACGCCTGAAGTTATACTAATTCTACCCAAAATTCTCACCCCTAAATATGTCCCTGCTCTTAACTTTGATTTAGCACAAGTGATTGATTATTGAGCTAGAAAACCCAAACAGCTCAGTAATGTTAAAGTACATTAATTGAGCTTTATTATGAGAGGAAATGGTACACAAACAACGAGTAATAAATTATCGGTAACTGAAAAAGTAAAACATAACGTTGAGTGGGCCTACAATTACCCACCTGAGTGGGGTAATTGTACGCAGCATAATACGTTCCTATATTTTCAGTTCCGATTTGAAGAAAGCATCAACCGATATGTAATAGCATTCCTTATTAATGACATTACTGCAACTTGCATCATTGCAATTATAGAATATATTTGGCACTTGAAATAATTTGTACAGACCAGAAAACAAGATATCATTATGAAAGTAATCACTTCAGGTAATGATAAATGAACAAAACTTCTGAAATTATTAAGGCTCAATCCAAGTGGGGTTTCCCGCCTTTTCCGTTTTACGTCAATTATTCAAAATTCCATGTAGGTAAACAAAATTTAACTTTCTCAGACCAAAGCTCGTTTCGTACTTCAATCATGGGATGGGTACAGTTAGTTTTAAAGAAATGCTACTAGTAATCTCAGGATTGTGTTCAGACACTTTTGGGACAGAACAATGTCTGCACACAATCCTGCATTGATTATTAGCATTCCCTTAAATCTAACTGAACTCATTCTTCAAGTACGAAACGAACTTTGGTCTGTGAAAGTTAAATTTTCTTTACCTACACAGAATTTTGAATAATTGACGTAAAACGAAAAAGGCGGGAAATCCCACGGGGATTGAGCCTTAACTACAGTGAACAGTCTGAATCATCCCCATGAGGAAAACTCGGCGGGCCTCTGGTGGCCCGTCTTCGTGGTTGGTGGGCCACCGGCGGCCCACCGAGTTTTCCTCATGGGGATGGTTTGAAATCCTGGGGGATTTCTACCCACCAACAATCTGCTTACTAATTTTCCCTCCCTCCCGGGGAAAGGGGTTAAGGTACCATGCTGCGTGCAATTACCCCGTTATCAGCCAATGTGAAAATTTCTTGGTCATCGCTATTATAATCTATACCGATCCTTACAAAAACAAACATAACAACAAAATAATAAAGTTCGCACATAATGACTGCGCGTTTTCCGTTATACCTTGTAAAAATTTAGTATACTTTCAAGCAATCAACACGACAATATCCATTTTTATTAAGTTTGAATGGTTCTGAAAAACTATTAGCTTAAAGTCTGTAAAGTGTTCATCATGAACTGAACACTATTTGCACAGATCACAAGTGTAGAAAACAAGTTTCTCATCTGAAAGTCAGAAACACGATTCATGAACTTATTTCTTGCACATGATGCACTGTACTATGTATGTTTTTCTCCATTTTTTTCCACATATGTAACAAACCCATTCACTTGTCAGTTTTGGCTTCATTATCAAGCTGGTATTTCAGTTTCTTACCCGTAGAGCTCATTGATTTTTTCCTCTTCAATAAACTGTATTTTGTTCCGTCGCCTATCTGAGATGATGTTGAAGGCGCAATTCTGTGGACACAAACTCATATCTTCGTAGCTTTTTACCTTGTTGATCAGCTCTCTTCTGCATTTCCTCTAGCTTTTCCTTGTAGAAACTGGAAGTTAGTAGTTCTGCCCGTTGGGGTCCTTGTCCCCTGCTCCTAGTTTTGTTTTGATCTGTCTTCAGCATCGGCAAGGGGCTTATTATAGACACTTTCTTAACAAAACTCCTGGGAGAATTTTTGTTTCCTGTTTTAGACTCTTAGATTATCTCTGTGGGGTCTTCAGCTGATTTTCCAGCAACATATTTTTTTCTGATTCGGATCGTCGACAGCATTTGGTTCCTCTAGGTTTTGAAGAATGTATTTTTCAACTGCAATGAAATCAGCATTTGTGAAGACAAATCTATCAGTTGGCCAAACACCATTGGCTTTGAAACCGGCGATCATGTTGCAGCTTTGGGATAAGCCTCAGCAAAGATAGCGGACACGTGACACTGACGTAGAGGAGATACATTATCTTTCTTCCACTTGGTAACAGCCTAATCGTAGTAGAACTGAAAAAGTTTGAAAACTGCCACGTCTTGGGGCTGGAGACGGATGCGTTATATGGCCAGGCTCACCATCTTCACAGCTTCTAAATTCTTGGAGTGTGTTCATCAAAAAGAAGAAACATTTTTTTATCTGTGTTGACGGTTTGACTCACTAGATAAAGTGCTTTATCTATTTGATGAACAGTTCAGAATTGATGTAACCAGATTCGGAAAGTTCCACCAAACTCCATAGGGGAGCGCCATTAGCAAAAGGAAACTTCCATCCTCAATCTTTAAAAAATAATCATCGAGGGCACATAAAACCCATTGGCATTGTTGTAACAGACAACAGTAGTGTTTATACCTCTTTCTGCACTGGAAATTGCTCCAACCTGACGCTTTTTCTTTTCTGCCAAAAGCTTAGGAGCTTTATTTTGGACATTTTGAAAGCCTGTTTCGTCCAAATTCAAGATTCTGAATCCATTCATCTTGTTTTCATCAATAACCTTCTCAAGGACGTCAAAAAATGGTAGACACTATCTTTGTTGAGCCCTTTGATCCTGTGTACAGATATGTTCTCCGGCTGCCTAATATTAATGTTTGGGTTCCGTTTAAGAAACTCATAATACCATTTTTTGCCAGCCATCCTCTTCTCTTTGTTGAAAGGGTTACGTAAATGGGAGTTTCCTTATATCTGTTGGTCCAAACAAAGAAGCCTCAAATTCCAAAATAACTTGAATTATTTCTTCTTCCGCTTCCTTTGGTAACGCAGTCTCCCTTCCATTGACCGCAACATTCACACCATGATCCACATTTCGAGCAAATTCTCCCCGAAAGTGTGTCGCAGAAATGCCTTCTTTGCTATTCCATATTTTGTACCCTTCCTTGCATTCTTGTAAAGCAGACTTCATATGCTCTGGGGTCCAGGCACCAGACCCCCTTTTCGTCTTCTCGCCTCCCGCCATATTTTAAAGGAAATAATTTTATCAGTGTGGAGCTTAATTGCTTTGTTCATCACTACGCGCCACTATAAGAAAAGAATGTGAACGGTGTTTCAGTTCTCCCACACAGGCAATTATAAAGTAAGTATATGGGGAATTTAATAAGTAATTTGTTGTTGTTCCAAATAGGAAAATAAAACAGTTGCTAAGAACCCCCGAAGGACTCACTTGATCTTAAGATGCCAAGAGCGTATTAAATAAAATGTGAATATAGCGCGTGTTATATTGAGCAGACTGGTCGTACAGGACAATGCAGGATGAAATAACACATTTAGAGCTCTGAAGGACGGTTATTTAGAGAAGTCAACCGTTGCAGAGAACACGATTAAAGAAAAAGATAGAATACTGTTTGAAGAAACTTGAATTCTACATCCTGAAAAGCGAATATACACCAGAATGGTTCTGGAATTGGTGGGAATTGAATTAAGCGATAATACAATGAATATAGAAAATGGGTTTGTACTTAGTGATAGGTTGAAGGTATTTTTAAGAGGCATATCGACATCAGACGGACGGGATTAACAATCTGCCTAGGACAACAAAGGATTTTAAATTAATAATAAGAATAGTAGATTAAACGTATATTGTAAACCGGTAGAATTTATGCAACAATGTCATAATGTTTTTTTTTTTATCATGTGCATTGTAATTTAATATCAAACAAAATCCCATGACGATGAGTAGGAAGGCTTACGAAACGATCGTCGGGTTCAAAATAAATAAACCACCACGAATATCCGAAAACGAGTTTGATTAGTAAAATATCGAATATGTTGTGAAAATCTTAAAACACGTTTTAAAATATAGTATTGTTCAAATACCGTTAGCATATTATCATTTGTTTCATTCAAAGAGATTACATATATCTCGAACATGAATCAACAAACAAATATTCTCAATAATGTTACTTAGTTTCTATGGAGTCAAATATTTCTTTGCTTTTTTTTTAGATTCTTTTGCTGCAAGATTCTTGGAAGGAGCTGTTTCTCCTGCATTTAGCTCAATGGTCCATTCCATGGGATCTGTCAGCGCTGTTTGGTTGTAGCAAAGCACGAGACAGGCTGCCACAGGATGATCTCACCAACAATGAGATTAAAACCATTCAGGTTAGTACCACGAAATATAAGTAAGATCTAGACAAGAAAAATGTAGACACGTCTTTTTTATTAATCCAGTTTATAACCACAACACATCAGCGTCGTCTAAATTTAAAAAGAAAGAAAAAGGTATTACTTTAGCATATGTCGGTGGTTACTTTTCCGAACGAAATAAGTCACAGGTTCATGGTAATGTTATGTCACTGACTTGTTTATTTCCCATATCACTATTGATGTTTTGCTACAAAAATCACTGACAATATGGCGAGTGAGCGATAGCGAACAACGACGGGTTAGAAAAAGCCAGGTTCGATATTTATTTTTTTATTATACGCAATGCAAATCACCTTTAACAGACACCACCTGTGACTGCTCCATTCTTGGTTCCAAATGAATCGCCCGACGTATACTAGAGACCCGAAAGAAGAAAAAACGAATAGAAAAGGACTAACTGAATAAGCGCCCTGAGCTATATTTCACTCGATCCAATAGAGAGCTTCAATAGAAAGATCCAATAGAGAGCTGCATGCAAGTCACAATGGGTTACAAAAAGGAGTGAAAGAACGGCTAACGGAGAACATAGCATATTCGGGGGTTAAGGTGCATCGTTAAAGACGAGGCTGTAACATCTTCAGATGGCGGATTTTGTGCGTGATGTCGGGTGAATAGCAATTTTAGTTTTTCTGTAACATGGCTTCTGTTATTGAAGTTTTTTTGAATTCGAATTTATTGAAGGCCTTGTGGCAACTTTGTCTCAGACCGGGATAGGTTATATAGATAATTGAGAAGTAATAGACAACTGCCTTACTTAAGGTACCATCCCAGCATTCGCCTGGTGAAACCGAGGGAAAGCTGGAAAACCTCAGTCATGATGGTCGGATGCGTGATTCGAACCTGCGTACGTACCCATTGCCGATCCGAAGTCTACGACATTACCGATTTAAAAAAAAAACAATAGTTATAGGTTCTGCGAGGTCATTTAATGGAAGTTCTGATTTCAAACAGAGCGGCTATAACACAGTTGATACAACGTTGGCTTAGCACTCGGAAGGTCCTGGGAAGAATCGCAGCGACCGCCTATCCTAACTGAGGTTTCTCCAAGGTTTTTCCTCAATCATACCAATCAAATATAGGGATGGTACCTACTAACTAGGCCCTGGCCAACTACCTTCTAACATCCTCTCTGCCACGCTATCTCAGCCTGAGATGCCTAAATGCCATAATTATATTCAAAATTCTGGTTTCATTATAGCAAAATGATTCTCTCATTGTAGCTGAGTTCGTATACTGTGGAATTTATGATCGTTTCTCAACATATGCTTAGACGATTCTATATTCCTTCGTCTTTTTATTATAGTCAGTTTATGTTTATGCCCGTTTATAAATATTTATCTTAGTTTGTCCGATATATTCCTCCACATGAACAAATAGCTCTATGCATGAATTCCCAATGTTATCTATCAGGCGTCTGGAAATTTTTGGCCAGGTCAAGCGAGGCTGGGTCAGAGGCCCAAATCCATGCCCTGATGTTACCTTCTCTAAAGTATTCTAATGTTCATCATTTCTAACTACACTGCT
>JAGDQP010074865.1:0-10223 GCA_022664845.1 Lepisma saccharinum | reverse complement strand
GAATGATGATATGAGGAATTAAAAGTAATAATAATAAGAGAACTCTCCATCTAATGTTACAAAACGATTTTTTTTTTTTTACAATTTTATTGTTTTTGTTGAAGAAAACGTTGTATAACGTAAAATCAAATATCAATAAAAGGGAATGGTATAATCAGAGAAATCTTTTCCCCTTATCAATATTTATTTATTTACTTATCTATTTATATATACATGGGATGATTCCGAACTAAGTACATTACTTTCGGATTGCCTCCTGACATCGAAATAAGAAAAACTTCCTATTTATATGGATTGGGTAAAATTCCGCTTCGTTTTGGAGATACAGCGTTTTCAACTTGGAATCCAAAATTGACGCTTCTAGTGGTAAGAAAATGAATAATTCTCATAAATCAAAGGATGCATTGAATGAAAATGTCGTATGCGTAAATTTGTTTCTAACAACATGGTGAATATCAGGAGTGAAAAAGCAAACTAGATATCACCGGGTTGTCAGTGTTTCCAACCTGGTATAACGGTTAATATTTTCTATGGAACTACGTCGTATTAAATGATACTTGGCATTCTTTAGTGATGATAAACAACATACGTAAAACACGCATCTCAGTGTTGTGAACTACGTATGTATCAGACACGAAAAGTTTTCGGGATCCTATAGGGTAGGATAAGTAATTTGCTAACATTTTTATATTAAATGACTGTATAAGATTTTTTTGTGTTAAACTGTATTTATATATTGAAACCATCCTTCTTCTAGGCAGTGTTTTCCACTAGTTTACTAAGATAGAATACTAAACACATCCTAATTGAAAAAATAAAATAAATGAAAACAACACTAAAGGGAAAGGTTATTTGGTGATAATGGGTAGGCTCAGTTGGTAGAGCGCTCACCTCTGGTGCTAGGGGTTGTCGGATCGATCCATGCTCATGCCATGTGGGCTTTGTGGTGGACAAACACCGTGTGCGTGGGTTTTCTCGGGGTACTCCCATTTCCTCCCACGTTCTTCATTCCACCAATTCACCCCATCATCATCCATACGGCCTGGGCCATAGTTGCCTAAAGGCCTTAAAATGAATTCAAAATTCAAAAAATTCATAGTAATAAGTACTTGTAATGTGATCTAAGTCTAGAAACACGTTTATTTGTGAAAATCTTAAAGAAATTGAAAACAAATACATACTGATGCATAGGCCTACTTAGTGGAATTCGCTATCAGCTGGAGTGTAAGTTCCTCATGCCGTCATCTTGAAGTCGGCCGTCTTGATTTTTTTTAAGGAATTTTTTTTTTTTTTTTTTTTTTTTTTTTTTTTGACCGTATAACATATCAGTCTCGGCTGTAATTCTCACAAATACATTGGTGAAGTTAATTTTGCCATAAATTAATTTTTGTGGGAGATAATGATATGTAACATTAATATGCGTAGTTGATTTAAAAGTTTGGAAAATACTCTTTTCATTTTTAAATAGCGCAGGAAATGAAAACCAAATACTACTTACTATGTACTGGATAGGTTGTACCAGTACTCATTAGTATCAATTAGGTTTCATTGGTTTTACCACGTGAATCTCATGATGCAACTAGCCTGAGAAAGTGATCAGGAGACAGGATGTTGTGCTTGCTCAGATAGGAGTTCATGTCTTCTTATCATGATACAGAGTAGGCACTGATGCGTAAAAATACAGTTAAGTGAAAAGAAATTACCACGATGTATTTTACAGCATAAGTATGTCTTTTTAGGGCATTCTGTAATCATACTCTTTTGTAGTTTCATCTTTTCTTCTTTGTGCCCACTCACCTTTTTACTCCTTATTGTTAGCTTACATTGACAATGTTCATGTTGCTCCATAAGGAAAAGTAAAGCAGGATCCCTTAAATGCATTGCGAAGACTTAAAGGAAGCAAAGTTCTTGTCGAAAAAGTACTTTATGAATTGATAGAAATAGAGAACATGATAGGGGAGGAGAAAGGATCCGGAAAGTGTCGGCCAGGGCCTAAGTTAAGGTACCGTCCCGGCATTTGCCTTGTGTGTCAGGAAAATCCTGGAAAACCTGTCATAATGGTCGGCCGCTGGGATTGAACCCACGAACTCCTGATTGTTAAACCAACACTCCAGTACTGAGCTACGGCAGCTCGGTTTAGAAACTTATAAGTTGCTTCAGAATTCATTTGGGCAGCTGCAGTTCTCATAACAAATAAGGACTTTCGAATAACGCAAGAATTTCCAGTTCTTTGTGTGGCATCTATGATTGTTTCCTTGTTAGTGAGAAAAGAGTTTAAAAGAAACAAGAGCATTATTTGCAAAATAAATTTAAATGTGCAGCCTGGGTGCGATTAAAGAAAAATCCTATTCCAGGACATGTTCGCTGTATTTAGTGACTTTGTGTGTATTGTGGGGAAGAGGATATGTTCAATCGCAGTTTATTAACTTTAACCAGATCTGTATCTTCACATCAACAGATCAAGGAAGTTCCCTACTTCTGATCCCACTGAATGTTATAAAGAAATGTCCGACGCCCTTCCTGGTGACGCTCCAGATACATATTAGCAAGAACAATTGGAGCGTCCATTTCTCGACAAGAATTTCAATGGAGAAAGACCAACACCTTACTGACAGTCCTTTCACCTCAGAGACAGCTTTTAAGAAAATCTGCAGCTGAAAGACACGCCCATGGTATTACACCGTAGCGTACTAAGCAAGCATCGCTATTGTATTCTAATTCAAGGTATTACTTTATGATTTTATTAACATACACATTTTTTTGGTAGTCACATGATGTCAGTGGCGTTTTTCTAAATTTCTTTCAGCAAATAGTGGTACTTTACTAATACTAAATGAAACAAAGAGAAATTCAGACATGGCAGCGTTACCTGCATAGCCTTGAAAAAGCAGGCAGACTGAATAAACAGGTAGCCTTATAATTATGTACCACTAATGTGAACTGCACTCCGGGTGTTCTCTGTAGCATAGCGTACGTTTTATATGCTTGTATGCTGGGATATCTTAAAATCTAGAAATGTTAAATTCTGTGTAGACAGTGCAAGATCATTCGATTATGTTTTAAACATTAGTGTTAGTTACCACACGTGCTTTTTCTTGTAATTATGTCAAACTACCACTAAGATAATTGTGTGATTCGACTTCCGCATATTTTACTGTTTTTTATTATGTTTGAAGTGGATATTGGTATTTTACTTCTTTGTGTAATTCATTCGTTATGAACTCTTAAACAGCTCTTTTCTCAAAACAGACGTGTATAGTTGTTGGGTTTATCAGCAAATTAGACAGTATTAAAATTTGAGTCTCTTTTCAACATTGTTAAATATTCATGAGTGTGCTCGTGTGTAAATTAATTTTGGATTAATTTGATTGGCTATCATTATTTCACATTAATGACATGACAACAACAACAACAACAACGAAAAACAAGTATTAGTTTCGAGAAGATAAATATTAGTGTTGGCCCCTTTTTTATTCCTACTTCTGAAGAAATAGGTACTTTAGTAGATCGGTAGATACATTGATCCTGCACGGTTGTTGTAATCCTGCTAAACAACATTATATTTTGAAATAACTGATAACTTATATTTCTGTACTTCTGTCCCTATAGCAACGAATGCCTATACTTCTGTCCTTATGGCTCCTTAATCATAATCATGAATCATAACATTGTTACAGGAAGTGATGTACAGGTATTGGACAAAATAATGGAAACACTTGTCAAAAGTGGGACATATTGTAACTGTGCTTTGTAACACTTAGCACTGCGTACATCAACCATCTCTTGTTTGTTGCAGGTAGGATTAACTGTGCACTAATAGTAAAGTGAGGCTGTGTGGTTGTAAACGTTGTGCAGATGTGATGAGTGACCAGTATGTCCGACTTGACGTAGTTTCAAAGAGTTCTAATTGTGGGTGCTCGTTTAGCTGGAGCTTCTGTGATCAAAACAGCGACTTTAGGCGGTGTAACAAGCACGATCCCGAAAGTCATGACCGCATACACAGAGCACGGTAAAACAGGGTCGGCGGAACACAAGAGTGGTCGAAAGGTGAAGCTGCAGGATAGGGACCGCCCGCTTTCAAGCGGATTGTGACGTCGCAGAAGAAAATAACTGCCGAGAAAGTGACTATGGAACTTACTCTGCACCTAAACACTCCAGTGTCATCCAAGACAGTGAGGCGGGAACTGCATAAAATGGGTATCAATTGGCATGTTGCTATTCGTAAGCTCTTAATAACAGACAAGAATGCTCAAAGGCGACGTCCATGGTGCAATGCCCACAAAAACTGGACGTTGGAGAACTAGCAATCTATCGTGTAGTCGGACGAGTCACCTTTTACCTTCTTCCCCACCACTGGACGCGTGTTTGTCTGACGAACACCCTCCAAAGTATACGATGTGGACTGTCTGTCAAACTTGGTGCCTGCTCTATTATGCCCTGGAGCGCCGTCATTGTACTCAGCCCGCCCCCCCTCTTGTCACATTACATGGTTCGGTCACAGCAGCAGTGTATAGGGTAGCCTGGATAACCAACTCCACCCAGCGGTGCAAACTATTTCCAGGCAGGATTGCCATATTCCAGGATGATAATGCCCCCATTCATACAGCTGGTCCTGTTCAAGAGTGGTTTCACGGGCATGCTGATGAGGTTCAACATCTTCCCTGGCCCGCGCAGTTCCCAGACCTGAATATTATCGAGCGTCTGTGGGCTGTTTTGGAAACCAGGGTTCGGCGTCGATTTCCATCTCCTTCATCTTTACCTGAGCTGGAGGCTGTGCTGCATGAAGAATAGCTTCAAATTCCACTGACCACCATTCAGGAATTGTATCGGTCTATTCCGTCCAGAATTCAAGCTGTATGCTAAAGGTGAACCAACACCGTATTAATACAAAATGTTCCGACTTCCACAAGTGTTTTCATTATTTTGTTCAGTACCTGTAAGTTAGAGCACATAAATAATATTTAAATCACAACCATATTCAATCCACTACTGGATGAGGCCTCTCCCCGGAGGGAGAAGATTGGTCTACTGCTCCCACGCTGACCAGACGGGTTGGGAGGCCTCATATATATACAGATGCTTATCAGAATAATGGAAACACCTGTAGTTGGCAACACGTCAGATGTATGGGTTGGCAGTGGTGTCGTGGCGACCGCAGCGCCGGACTGCTGGTGGTGGTGTGTTAGGTCGGTCTCCATACTACGTCAGGCGTCGTGGAACAGGAGTGTGCAGTGGCTGCAGCAGACGGAGGTAGTGTAAAATGGGAGACCTCTCAGAGTTTCAAAGAGGGCAAATTGTTGGTGCGCGGTTATGTGGAGTGAGTGTGACGGCAGTGGCTAGTGTGTTAGGTGTGTCGCCAGAGACAGTGTCGAAGGTGATGACGGCCTACACAACACACGGGAAAACCACATCGGGGAAGCGGAACAGTGGGCGGAAGAAAAGCATCAGTGACAGGGCACGCCGGGTATTAAAGCGCATTGTCACGCGGAACCGTCGTGCCACTGCGGCGCAAGTGACGGAGGAACTCAATCAGCACCTCCCCCAACCTGTTTCGACAATCACAGTCCGCCGCGAATTACATGACATGAACTTACGGGGTCATGTTGCACGGGCCAAACCTCTCATCAGGGACCAGAACGCTTTAGCACGCCGCAAATGGTGCCGCGACCATGCAACTTGGACCGTTGACGACTGGAAACGTGTGGTATGGTCGGATGAGTCACCATTCACCCTATTCCAAACCACGGGCCGTGTTTATGTGTGGAGAACGCCCAAAGAAGCGTATGATCTGCAGTGTCTCCGCCCAACTGTGAAACATGGCGGCGGCACGGTGATGCTGTGGGCCGCAATATCATGGTTTTCATTGGGTCCTGTGGCCACACTTCGCGGACGCATCACTGCCAACGATTATGTCGCAATTTTAGGAGACCACTTGCATCCTATGGTCCGGATGTTGTTCCCGGACAATGACGCCATATTCCAGGATGATAATGCACCCATTCACACAGCTGGAGTTGTTGCAGCGTGGTTTGAGGAACATCGGGATGAAGTTCAACACCTCCCCTGGCCCGCCCAATCCCCAGATCTCAACATAATTGAACATCTGTGGTCCATCTTGGAAACACGACTCCGGCGACGATTTCCACCTCCATCCTCTCTCACAGAACTGGCCGATGCCCTGCACGAGGAATGGTGTAATATTCCACTTGCTACCATTCACGACCTCTATGCCTCCATCCCACGTCGCATCAAGGCTGTTCTGAAGGCGAAAGGTGGCCCGACACCATATTAATCTGGTAAATTGCACTTTCGTTCAGGTGTTTCCATTATTCTGATAAGCATCTGTATATATGCTAGACTAATGTACCCGGTAGTGGTATTGTTTTAAGTTTTGAAGCAGTGAATAGCGACTCAATAGACCTCTGAAGAGCGATGAAGCAAGATTTAATCTAACACGAATTTCGAAATATAAGATTATGTTTCTTAGCATTAGGTTTGCTCCTCAGCATCAGGTTTTATGATAGTTAGTTAGTGAGTTGAGATGACAATCCAGATACAATAATTTAAATGGCATGTGACTTGAGTAATTATCAGCGACTGTTAAGAGATACTATTATTAAAAAGTTATGGATCTCAAAACTCTAAAATTTTATTCAGCGCCGTCTCCAAATGAAAATGACATGACACTTACTCTGTGATATTTCTTCCTCTTCGCAGACGAATGTTGGGATAGTGCAAGCTTTTTACTTTCCATCTAATTATTTCAAGAAAGTTTTATGCTGACGTACTTGTGTCCTACAATACGTCTATTTCGTAAGTACAATATTTAAATACGTATACTCAAATCATTACTATTAACATTTGTTTCCTTGTTCAAAGAAAGGGGGCAGAACAACTAGAAAGTGATTTGCTTAAAATAACATACTTTCACTAAAGTTAAGCAAACTCGATGTTTTGGAAAGTGAAAGTAGATGCTAAATGTAGTTAAATAAAAATTCCTTTGGTACCTGTGTGCTTACCAGCGTTAGATTTATTTCGATAATTCCTGCATAAAAGAGTTTTTATTTTCTTTCTTTAAAAAAATAATCAAAATGCCCTTTATAGTTTCGTTTCAACTTCAGAATATATATCGGAATTCGAAACTTCCTTAATTCGCGCGGTGTTGATACAATATTGTGAATTGAAAACTAAACTCCATGGAACTATAGAGTTTAAACCAAGCCTCGGTCCACCAATTGGCTTTTATTAAATTAGCTTTGATAAACCTTAATTGGTTTGGGTAATTTTAGTGACTTCGGCCCGTCCCAGTTATGTGAATGCAGTGCTTTTTTCGTAAGCCACAAACATCCATACCCTTAGGCTGCAGCCTAACCCTCAGACTTCATGACTCCCGAAGCCGACAGTTAGCTGTTGCGTGGTCAGCCCAACGACTTATATTGCCCCACTAGGCTAAACAGGAGCTCCGTACATAACTATGAATGCAAGTAAACCGCACTGCTTGTTTTTTAAAGTAAATATTGTTTCTCTTTTAAGAGCTGAGACGGGTCACCGGGACAATCGGGTCATTCGCGTCAAGTTTTGGAAGGGTCTGTGGTTGTGAATCGACGTGACCCGGAGGTCAAAACAGAATTTTTAATTATTTCCTTGTGTTTGATCAGTGTTTCTTTCAGGGGATGACCGGACCGCGAGATGTTACCCCAGAACACGAAAAATACGACGCCGTAGATTCCCAGTTCGTTTCAAGTCCGGGTCAATAGGAGTATGAGCTATTTGAATGCGTTGCGAGAGCAGACTTTAAAGACTAACTTGTTTATTGAAGTGCCACATATCTTCAAGCAAATTTTGGCGAAGGAAATGGAACACTGAAATCGCATTAAATCAGATTTAATCAAATGAGTTAGTTTGTTCTTCATCGTAAGTCCAAATGATAGGACTCGAGTTTCTTGATTTTGTAATGCAGTTTTATCACAGGTAGATAGTAGCTATTATGAGAGCTGAAAAGGTTTTATTGTTTTGTTTTCCCATATCTCCAAAGTGGTTATTAATTCAGTGTTCCTTCCCGTAGCAAAAATGTTCAATGATTCATCCTGATCAAGATCTATTCTCATCACTTTGTCGGTATCTGTAACGATATCCGAGAATTGCTCTGTGAAAGGTGTTTATTATATAGTACAGCCTTGTTACGGGCAGCCAACTTACCACTAAGTACACCACCGTTATCTAAGTGACTAAAGACATCGTGTGGTTGAAGACATCATTTTTTGTAGAAGTAGTGTATTTAAATTTATAAAACCACATCATTCCATGTAAAAACTAATGTTATGTAAGAGCAACAAGTTATTAAGCTAACAAGATTGCCTTCCTGCAATGCTGTAATCTGCTCCCAGTCGGTACCATGTAAATGATCTTTGGTAGCAATTGCTGTGTCATTGTTGGGAGAACAGTTTATTTTGGTTGGGAAATCATATGAAAGCATTGGAATGAAAAGAATACAAGGAGTATTTGAAAGCGATAAAATTATTTTAACATATTATTGACACTGACTCTAAAATCGAGCAGTGAACATCAGAACTCTTCACTGAATATCCAGTGAATGAATGTCTTTGCTCGTCACCTTTTCATAAGGCAGCTCCTGTTTCGATATCCGTGGTGGTGCTCTTAGCAGATCAACTCGGGTTAATCCTATCCTCTTCTTGATTACAAGTAAACCTATCGATGCTTCAAACTGCTTTCTCGACCAAACTTGATATAGAGGACAAAGAGGATAGATAGTATAGAGGAATAACTTCCTATACTAGCAATGGTAATCGCTAGCGTCTGCTAGCGAGAAACGCAGCCAATCAGGGAAAGCCATACGTTGACAGTGCATCTCGCGACAGGGGAATTAACAACCACGCCACGCATACGCGTGGAGGAAAAATATACAGGAGATCCGTTGCGTTGAAACATAGTAGGGAAATCAGGTTTTTCTTTGTTTTGTTTTTTTAAAACTATTTTCCTTACCATTTCATATTCTCATTAAGGGGACGCTTAAAAGATCATAGATTTAACTAAGACATGATAGATTTGACTATCATATAACCGGGGAATTTAAAAATACTTATCACACTCTACTTGCAATCAACATGTTACGTCAATCTCCGGGCACGGGCCTACTCTAGCTATCTTGGGCACGGGCAACGACTGAATAGTGAATTCCTTGTGCATTTAAATGTCGGCGCGAACGCCGCGAAGTACTGAATATAGATTCGCTTTTGTTTGGTGTTGCTTCCCTCTGATACCAGGAGCGCTACTGTAGCTCAGATTTCCCTGTTAGGGGCTTGCTGGATTATCTAGTCATTTAATCTAGAGGAATACGATACATCTGGAAACGGTGAATTAAAATACTTCCAATGAATTAAAAAATATATATACTCTAATTCAGGACCCTAGGAACATGTATGCAAAATTTGGTGGAAATCCGATGCACGCATGTAGATTTGTATAGAGCAGAAATAAATACTGTACATAGATGCATTCACTTTTATTTATATAGATAGATTTCGTTTGTTGTTGTTGACGTCAAATAACAAAACTCTGACATACTTATAGATTTTGTGAGTATTTTTTTAGACGAAATTGGCACTTGGTTGACTTCGCATACGAATTTGAATTTTGATCGTTTTTGAACAATGACTTCGAATATGACGTAAGCAACCACACGATGTATATCATCATGGAAGAGGAAAGTGTTGCAATGCTCTGCTGTTAAAATGCGAAGTTCTGTTTTTTCCGGAGCAAGGATGGATGTCATTTTTACATTCTTTACTTTAATTCGCAATAGTTCGTGGTATCTTCAAATCTTGGAACGTTAATTTAACTCATTTCCAGATGTTATAGAATGGTGAAATGTTGCATAGCGACGTAAGTCGGGTGACATTGTTACTTTCAATACAATACAATATTCCATTGTTACCTTTATATATTTTAATTATTTTTTTAATACGGACTTCTTTATCCTAAAATAAGTACTAGCCTGGGTTTCACTGGTTGCAGAACACTTTAGGATTTGAGTCACAAAACGTTCATATATATATATATATATATATATACGATTTATAATAAATAAATCACAGCCATATTCAATCCACTAGTGGATGAGGCCTCTCCCCGAAGGGAGGAGTTGGTCTACTGCTCCCACGCTGACCAGACGGGTTGGGAGAGGAGAGCCGAAGCTCTCACTT
>JAGDQP010074864.1:0-10224 GCA_022664845.1 Lepisma saccharinum | reverse complement strand
CAATGCTAATTGAATTGTAAACTGTATTGTTTTGTAAGAAAATGGAAACGTAGAGTCAAATGGCGATAAATGAAAGCGAGGAAGAAGTACTCTTTAGGAAACAATAACCTCAGTTGTAATTTGTAGATCTAAGAAGCTATCGCATATTTTGTGAAGAATGCTATTCTGTAAGCCTTGTTCTTCGTTCAAGTTCCTCGACAACATCGCCGTGGATCCTTCTTTCAGTTCTAGAATATATGGTGTAAAGCCGCTCGTGTATAAACTGTTCAAAAGTTCAGTGGGGTATGGTAGAATTTCAGTTTCATTTCAGTAACTAAAGAATTTACTCTGAAGTAGGATTTTGATCTTCCAGGAGGCCGATCAAAACTTTTGAATTTACTGACCCAGAGAAACTGGAAATAGCTCAGATGATGTAATATCCTTTCCGTAAGTGTTAGTGATGATATTAGCTTGTGAGAAGATACAGGCTGGCAAACTTGTATAGAATATGACTTCCTAAAATACAATGACGGATACCAATCTGTTATAAGAAAAATTTATCAAGTGAATGTTCATCTGGGTTAGCTCCCACATTTTTACGTACTAACGTCTGAGCGACTGGAGAAAAGATTTTGAAACTATTTTAAATATAGATAAGCAAAGAAAACTTGACGTTCCTTGAAAACAATCAGAAAATATTTTTGTGAGATTCGGGATCAAACCGAGTACCTTATCTTATCGAGATGAGACCGAGACTTGCCTCTCGAGACTGTAAGCTTTATTTTCATGAATGTCGATAATTATGTATTTTCATGTAATTAATTTAATGCTTCTGTTGATGTTGTTTCATACTAGAAGAAGTCTTGTGACAATTAGTTTAATTTTGATAAAACTATTTAACATGTTAAATTGTAGTTTAAAAATAAGGCTATCAGTAGTCAAGTTATCAATGCCAAATTACTTTCTGTTGTTTTTCAATAGTAATATAAATGTGTTGCAGATTGATTAGGGGACGGATAAATACAGACATTATTTTCTTCTACAAATTTTCATGCTTTTTCCCTGCTGATAGTCTTTTGCTTTTGTTGACACTCTCCCATTTATATCAACCTCTGCTAGACTGATTCCATAAAGACTGTAAAGCGTGTCAAGATGGCAAACTGTCTAAATTTCTTACACCATTTACTTCTTATATTTTTTTAAAAAGATGGAAAGATTTTTGCAATACTAACCGGTACGTTAGAAAAGATGGAGACAATCTAATGTTCTTTATATAATTCTACGTATATGGAAACAAGGAAGTCGGAGTTCCTCAGTCGCAGGACACCTCAACGGCACTTCAACTATCTTCGTAGCCCTTGTAGTCTCTTATCTGAAAGTTGTCGACAGACAGACATAGCTATTGTATAAGGCTTCCCAGCACTTGTTGCTGAAGCCTAAATGTTGTATAAAGTTTCCTTGTAGGAACTTCTTAGTTCATGCAGAGGAAATTCTGCACAACCTATCATGCTGTGTACATTCGATAAAAACAGTATTGTTTTTATAAAAATGAAGTGAGGCGGAGCGAGCGTAAAATTTGGATCTTTGGTGAAGTTTTCCCGAGACCTCTCAAACGAAAACTCAACCATCTTCGTAGCCCTAGTAATTCCTGAGTTGTAAGTTGTCGTTAGACAGGCATAGAGGAGATATGAGATTGTACATAATATGTCTTAGACACAGTAAAGTTATTTTTTTTTCCTATTAAGGTATGCTTTGCTAAGATTGTTGGAATGACATTTCAATCTGATAACATGCTTATTTGAAAAAACAGTGTGTTTATTTCAGTTCATAAGATTCACAATACGCTATTGGAAAGTAGTACCTACTGAGAACACACTTCACTCTTTTCTTTTGATTTAATGTATGGACTTGCAGGTGTAATCCATACCTATAAATTGGTTCTTTTAATCAGTCAAGAGCAATATTGTAAACTAATTGATTCGTGTGGCTGTGGAGTTTGGTAAATGCTATTTTCAATTTCTTTCTATTTGATTATTTGGTTATTTCCTTGTCCAAAAGTTCAAAATTAGTAAAATTTTTGTCACATACTGTACACTGTTAAAATTTTTGCTAACGATGCTAGGAATTCTCAGGGAAGTTTCGCAGAATTTTTAGTATTTCATGTTGTTGCGCTGTAATGGAGGAAAGCTCAGAGACTTTCGTATGATTATCTGGATTTTTTTTTGTTTGTTTTCAGTTCTACATATGCGGAGAATGAGAAAACTGTTTTTTATCGTAGATGCGCATGTCATGTTGATCTAGAGTTTGCTGCCGACAATTTGTCAGTTCTTATTTTGGTAGAAATGGGAAATATTTTGAGTGAATGGGAATTCCGAACCCTAATTGACAATGTTAAAAAAAATATTAAAATGTGGCGTAAGTCTGGGATCAACTTAGTTTATATCTTCGGAATTCAGCCAATATAATTCTAACACTCTATAGTTTTCTTTTAGCTGGAAATTTAGAGCAGTTAGTACGACGCTCGACTTTTGACTAAATAACCCGTGTTCAAATCTCTTTAAGATGACTGTTTTTTCTTTTGCTCCCAACATTCCTGAGAGCTGTATGATGGATGCCTTTTATTAGCCAAATTACTGAAAATTCCCAGGTGGTATGGTTGCCTAGCTTTATTCAGGAATGCTTCAGAAAATCTTTAACAGTGTACATTCATTTATCTCTATAAAACTGGTAGAAAATTTCGACTAAAATGTAAAATTTTCATTTTTAACGTAAGTCAGTCAATTAACATTCATTCAATAAATTTAAGTATAATTTAGAAATAGCAAAACTTAAATGTTTCCTATACCAATTTGGCAATTTGTGGTATAACATGGATCCGTTTCTAGAATAGAAATATTTTCATGTGTCTCACTTACTGGTATTCTATATATCCTTACTAAAGCTTTATATTACTTTAAAATCGTAATGATTTTCTCTCTATTTCAGAATATTATTTCTAATCTAAACTCCAAATTAACGACGTAACAAACTACGGTAATATCATATTAATATTCTTGTTCTTGTAGTGACAAGGTATGAATTTTTACGATTAATAATTTTTGTAATAAAAAGCTCATGACCTGAGTGTTAATTTGGCAAAGCACTAAAATGCACTTCTTCGTCGTTGCCGTGGCAAAGAAAATCGGCTTTGAAATATTCGGCGTAGGTCATATTGAGTTTTTTATGTATTAAAATGATTATACTTACAACCAAACACACTAAAGGGGGCAGGAAAGAACTGTATAACTTTTCTTCCGTCATGATTACATTGTCAAAGTATGTGCACATGCATATTTTGGCCACTCAAACGCAATCACTTTGGGAGATATCGATGATACAAAAATCAAATGGTGATCAAAGAGTGTGGAAATATCCTTATATTCTTAAATTGGTGAAAGGAATGGAATCCAAATACACAGTAATGGGTACTGGGTGGAAAGGGTACCTACTGGAGGGTATGTTATTCATGGCAACCATCTTGAAGTCACGATATTGAATCTCTATTGATTTTCTTAAATGGGAAGGGGTCGTGTAATATTCCATTCTGGGTTAGAATTTAACGAAAAATACGTTTGTGAAGTCAGTTTTGCCCTAAATGTATTACTGTGCGAGATAAGGGCATGTGGCTCTAGTTTGGGTTTGGGGTATTGATTCAATAGCCTGAAAACGCCCATTTCGTTTTGGGCTTCTTAGGCTCAGGCCGTTGTCCCCCAGAATTTGACTACCCCAGAAGAAGATTAATTTGTTAAATATCTGATAAAGAAGAGTTATTTTTTTATTCTCAAGTTCCAAAGTCGTCATCAGAACATATGAAATAATTTAAGACGTGATTCGGAAAAGGACCCAAGTCCATGAAATGATTTTCTCACACTGTGACAGAGTTGCGCAGAGTTGCTAATATCTGTGTCAAAAAGAGGTGCCCAAATCATGCTACTTACACATGAAAATGTATCATTAAAACCTATGTGATTTGGAAAGGGCCTCAGTTTACGGAATTAGGCTTTATTTAGATCACAGTGCGAAAAAATCATTTCATGGTCTTGGGCCCTTTTCCGAATCACATCTTCAATTGAAGTCTGTAATGTTTTCTCTATTTACGAAACATCCAGAAAGTATGTTCATGTCCCAGATATGCTATTAGCCTTGCACTAATTTTGGTGCAAAGTTACGCAAAACATTAACATTTTCCACTTTTTCTCATACTTCGCTTTACCCTTTCTTCTCTTATAATACGGGGTGGTAGCATAATACACCGACGGACTTCGAGGGATAATAGTACATTAAGAAATAAGAGAAAAGTCTTCGTCACCGAGGTGAAAATCCCGCCCCGTTTTGGAGCCACAGTCTGCCGGAAGCGTGGGAAAATAAACTTTAGAGCTTCATTTTTCCAATACCACTAATGAAAGAGCCGATACAGCATGCTGTCTAGGGATGGCCAGACCCAGGTCCAAAAGGATCCGGATCTCAGATGTTTAGGATAGCCTAAACTCGGATCAGGATACGAATATCTGATATCCGGATGCGTTTGCCCATCCCTAATTGCTATCCTTAAAGACTTCAAACTCGTTCTATCCAAGAATGCATATTCCAAAATTATGCGACACGTGCGCAAGGGATTTCTGAAAGAAAGTACGTGATTCCCTGAAATTTTCTGAAGTAAAGATAGGTCGAAATAAGCACTTTCCGAGCGAGTACCAGTAAATATGACATCCGTCATCACCGCCATCCAAACGGGCAATAATATCCAATCTCTTTGGTAATAAATAATTAAAACGTTCGATAAATGTAATCAGTTCTTACTCCTGGTTGTTATTCAATCACGTTTTTTTTTTCAAAATCTTCAAAATCGTTCAGCATGTGGACTCTGAGATATCGACTTGGAGCCAACGAATTATTGTTACTTGCTGGAAAGTCGTCCTGTTCTTGCTCATTTCGACCGACCTTTACTTTAGAGAATTTCTGGGAATCTCTTACTTCTTTGGGGAATCCCTTGCACCAACACTGGACAATTTTAAAATATTCACTTTTAGCGCACCCGTATGAACGTCAGTGAATAAGGGAAGATATAGGGTCTTGTCTGTCCCGGCCCCCTCTCTATCTCAGCAACTACAAGTCCGACAGAGTTGAGCCATACACCACTGGATTCGTCATGTTCTGAAACTGGGGAAGCTTATGAGTTTGACCCTGAAACTGACAGGTCCTTTTCATTTACTTGCTTTTCTCCACTTTCCCATGTATTTTGACAGGGTATGTTTGTCCCACCCCCTTCGATCTCAGTAGCTACAAGACACACAGAGATGAACCATACGCCGTTGGATTCGTCATGGTCTGAAACTGTGGGGGAAATTATCAGTTTGACTCTAAAAGTGGCATGTCCTTTTGAATCGCTTAGTATTCTCCATTTTTGCTTCTCCTAGATCTCAGTAACTACAAGTCCGACAGAAGTGAGCCATACACCGTTGGATACGTAATAGTCTCAAAGCATTAAATCACTTATCAAATAAACTCTAAAACTAGCAGGTCCTTTTCAATCGCTTAGTATTCCAAATCTGTATGTTTCTTTGTCCCCAGATATCAGTAACTACAGGTCACACAGAGATAAACCATCCACCGTTTTATTCGTCATGGTCTCAAACGGTGGGGAAACTTATCAGTTTGACTCTAAAAGAGGCAGGTCCTTTTAAATCGCTTAGTATTCTCCATCTCTATGTAGAGTTCATATCATAAACTGCTGGAGCTAGAAACACAAAATATGGTATGAATCATAACTAGTAGATTAAGAAAATATTACAAAATATTGAGAAGGTCGCCATCTTGAATCCAAAATGGTCGCAAAACCTATTGTTGTATAGAGGGCATAGCCTAAACTGCTGGAGCTAGAGGAACAGAATTTGGTACGAAGGTACATCATCACTAGTAGGTCATAAAAATATTATAAATTGTACCCAAAGACGCCATCATGGATTAAAATGGCGGACCTTAAAAATCGATTTACCACACCGTTTGAACTAGAGATACGAAATTTGGCATAAAGGTGTATTATCACAAGGAGTTTAGGAAAGTATTTCAACATTTGGAAAAAGTCGCTATTTTAGATTCAAAATGGTCGCCCAAAACCATTTTCCACACCGTTAGAGCTAGAGAAATGAAATTTTGTGTGAAGGTGTACCATCACAAGTAGCTCGCGACAATATAAGAAAACGTTATAAAGTCGCCATCTTTAATCCAAAATGGTAGCCCAAACCCATTTTCCATGCCACTGAAGGCTAGAGAAACGACATTTGGTATGAAGGTGTATGACCAAGAATAGGTTACAATAAATGGATCAAACCTCCCCTATGGGGCAGCAGCCCCCTAGGGGGTATGGGGGTAGATCTGTACCATGGGGGCAGAATCCCTCGGAGAGTCTTGTTACGATAACCACATGAACTAGTTAAGCGAAATTTGGCGTAAAGGTAAATTATCAAGATTAGGTTACGAGAAACACATTAAATGATCAAAAAGTCGCCATGTTGAATCCATTGCCGACTAAGATTCATACAGAAGGCATATTTCGCCCAAACAAACGTATTTTGTCTCAGAACGAAGTGCATCATTGGTTGTATTTTCTACCTGCACGATTGTACTTCATCGGTTCCATGTATTCGAGCTATTTTCGGCCACCATCTTGAAAAATGAAATTTTCCCTATACCTTCGGTATTTTCCTGAATATCTCGACCAAACCTGCACATTTCGACTCAAACCAATTTAAATATATAAATCGTTTTTAAATGTATTTAAATGGCTTTAATGTATTTGCGGCACCACCGACCGCCATCTTGAAACGGACTTTTTCCTATATCTTCGACATTTATGGCAATATTTCAACCAAAATATTTCAACTCAAAGCGATGTACTTGAATGTTTTTCATTCATTTTAGTTCAACCGACCGCCATCTTGAAAAAATATACTTTTTCCTATATCTTCTACGTTTATGGGAATATTTCAACCAAACTAACATATTTCGATTCAAAGCTATGTACCTCAATGATTTACATTTATTTTCGGTACTTTCGGCCACCATCTAGAAAAAGTAGACTTTTCCCTATATAGTCGGTGTTTATTGCCCAATTTCAACCAAACCAACATATTTCGACTCCGATTCATGTACTTCAATATTTTTCATGCATTTTCGGTACTACCGGCCGCTCTCTTGAAAAAATAGACTTTTCCCCATGTATTCGGTGTTTATGGGAATATTTAAACCAAACCAACATACTTCGACTCAAAGCGATGTACCTCAATGGTTTTCACGTATTTTCGGTACCGTTGGATTCGTCATGATCAGAAACGATGAAGAAACTATGAATGTGACTGAGCTTAAGCCATACACCATTAGATTCATAATGGTCTGAAACCGTGGAATAACCTACAACTTTGACCCTAAAATTGGTAGGTCCTTTCTATTAATAGTCGCTTGGTATTCTCCATTTGTTCCCCTCCTAGATCTCAGAAACTACAAGTCCGACAGAGATGGTCTGTATACCGTTGGATTCGTCATGTTCTGCAACAGTGAGAAAAATTAAGAATGTAACTCTAAAACTGGCAGGTCATTTTCAATCGCTTAGTATTCTCCATTTGTGACCCTACGAGATTTTAGTAGCCACAAGTTCGACAGATATAAGCTATACACCGTTGGAATAGTCATGGACACCGGTGGGAAAATCTGACTTTGTCTGAAACTGGCAGGCCCCGGCATTCGCTTAGTAACCTCCATTTGTCCCTATGATTTTAACTCTTTCTTTTGGATACGTTATAAGATAATTTTAATTTATACGGGTCGCTTTGGTTTTGTCTACAATAAAACTATTACTTAGCTTGTTTTGATGATAGTATGCCGCATCTGCTCTACTGTTAATGGTATTGGAAATATGCAATTCTAAAGTTCATATTCCAACGCTATCGGCAGTCTGTAGCTCCCTAATGTACTATTAATTATCAAAGTTTGTCAATGTATTACGTTACCACTCTGTGTATTTTTCATAGGATATGTTATACAATGGTTTTTGCACATAGCGTGTAACAAAATAACACCGTTAAAAGCAGCTCACGAGATTCCTGACACGAAAATTAAAATACCGAGCCACCGTAGCTCAGGGGTAGAGCGTTGGCGTAGCATTCGGGAGGTCGTGGGTCCGATTCCAGCGGCCGACATCCTGACTGAGGTTTTCTCGGGTTTCTCCTCAGTCACACCAGGCAAATGCCGGGGTGGCACCTTCAACATAGGCCCTGGCCGACACCTTTCCTAATCCCTTCCCTTCCCCTATCCCAGCCTGAGCCTTAGATGCCTAAAGGAAATAAAATAAAATTCAAATTCAACGAAAATTAAAAAATGGACCCCCCTCCCCCCGACGGTACACAAATGCTTCGTTTCAGCGCTATTGACTGCCGAAAGTGTGGGAAATAAACTTTAGAGCTTGCTATTTTCAATACCATTAACAGTAGAACTGAGGCGGCATGGGACCCAAAAATAATTCAAATCTGGTCTATCCAAAAATGTATATTCCAAAATTGTGGAATGAGTGCGCAAGGGATTTCCCATAGGAAATAGGGGATTCCCAGAAATTCTCATGAAATAAAGGTGGGTCGAAATAAGAATGACTTGGACTAGCTTCCAGCAAGTAACAATATATTTCTTTTGGGGCAAGTCGATATCTGAAACAGATTTCTTTTGCAGAACGATTTTTAAATAGGATATGTGGTTACATAACAAACTGGAGTAGTTTACATACATTTCAACGAACGTTTGGTGTATTTGTTATTAGTAAAAGAGACTGTAATTGCCCAGTTGGATGACAATGAGTACATTTATCATCTGAACTCATACGGAAAGTAGTTTTTTCGTGCATATTTCGCCCCATCTTTACGCCAGAGAATATGTGTAAAATGTACTATTTCCTTTGGGAAATATCTTTCGCATCCGTTGCACAATTTTGGACTATGCATTTTTGTATAGAGCAGGCATGAGGCATTTTTGTATAAGGCTACTAGACGTCCCGATTTAGCCGGGACAGTCCTTTCTTTTCAACCCCTATCCCGACTTTTTTCAGACTGCAGTCGGAACGCAAGAATGTCCCGATTTTTTAAACATTCATTAAGACACGTTAAGTGCTCTATCAGAAAAAAAATCCTTCATAGTTTTTTTTAAACTTTCGTTTTTAAAGCTTCCCAGAACAAAAAAAAACAAAAAACTTTCTTACAACACTAGCCACTGCATATAAACAAACACCAAACTGTGTACCGCTGTGAAGTGTCATGTCAGTAAGCAACTGTGTTGTTGATTGTTGTAGGATGAAAAAACAAACGTGGCAATCAGACAATATCTAACAAAGGAATAACTGCCGTTGCAATTAATTCCTCCTTTGTATATTGGAAGCCTCGTGCTGTGAACGCACTACTTTTCGTTCTCTGTGTTTCTTCATTTACCCGTGCTGTGATATAGTATGTAGGACAATTATCGGGATCTTACAATTGCCGAGTTATTTATTTGACGTGTAAGTGATGGCACCAAAACGCAAGTGTATTTTTAACGATGTCCTTCAGAAAGAATATCCATTTCTGAAGAGAACTATCTTTGATTCTGACGTACACTGTAACAATGTTCCTCAGCATTTAATATTAGTCATGGTGGACGGTCAGACATTAAACAGCATGTGAACAGTATAAAGCACAAAAATGCTGTGAGTGCTAAAGTGTCCAGTTCCTCCCTGACAGCGTTTGTTAGAAGTGAGAGTTTCGGTGAAAAGAAGCTCAAATTATCTGCCACAGAAGGGACGTTTGCGTACCACACTGTAAAACATAACCACAGTTTCAACTCTAAGGACTGCACTTCCAAAGTAATCCAGTGTATGTTTGAGCCAAAATTTAGTTGAACTAAAACCGAAGCAATTGTGTTGAACGTGTCAACACCCTACACTACATCTGAACTTGAATCCTACATACAAAAATCGAACTTCATCTCAGTCATGACGAATGCATTAAAATCTTTGACAGTGAAAAAGGTATACAGGTAAAATTATTAGAAGTGAAATCATTACCTGGGGAAACAACTGATATTGTGAGTACATACTTAATCAACTGTTCGAAAAATATCCATGCAAGTGAGAAAACTGTTGCTCTTTGTGCTGATAACACCACTTGAGGACATTGTCTGAAGAAGGGCACA
>JAGDQP010074861.1:0-10224 GCA_022664845.1 Lepisma saccharinum | reverse complement strand
TTTTTCTGTTCTAAAAAGGTTGTAAATCTAATTTCGGTCATGAATTCCCGATGATGGATTCGCTTCGTTGATGATTTGGCTGTGGAGCGGAAAAAGGTTATGAAAATTTCTGTCGTCGATCTTGTTAATAATTGTTAAAATGAAGCCACGACATAACCCTTTGATACGTTCGAGTTTCTCACCTGCTGTAAATTAAACAGAAAGTTAACAATTAAGATTTCCTTACTTTTTTACGTCAAATATGAGTGTTACTTTTTAGCAATGCATGTGGATTACGTAAGGGATTCTGTCAAGATTTTCATTGTGTGTGAGGGGGGAGGGGGTAAAATCAAAATTGGGAAAGTGTAAGTGTAGTTTTGCACGGTTTCTGTTGGTTTTTGACCGTATTTTTAACATTAGAGGTGCTTTCGAGGATATGGGGGATGACACCCCACAGAGGGTTTGGCGAAATCACTGATTACGTTTATGCAGAGTATGAAGTAAAAACTACGCTTGGAAATGAGTGGGATGCGCCACGTGATATATAAATGCTTTCCTAAATGATCTTGTCTCCCGCAAGCAAAAACTGAAATGACGACACTGGTTATAAATGCTCCAGTTGCTCTACAATTTCAAATATGATCGAGTTCCCTATATCTGGACAGTTTATTCATCCAAATTTACCTGTATCTTGCAAAGCATGTACAAATTGTGCATGTGTAAATATATTTCTCTGATTACTAATTTGAGCGCGTTTAGGTTTTCATTGGGAAAGCAGTTTTGTTGAGTTTAGGCTCGCAAGGAGCTGCAAAAAACTTCATTTCACTCAGTATTATTTAACACGAACCGGTTATATATTTGGTCCAGTAGATGGCAGCGAAAACATTTGAACTTTTCAACGTGAAAGAACATTTTGAGTTATGGTTATTCTTAAAGAATTTTACATTGTTTTCATACAGTTTTATTATTTACAACTAATTTCATTTGTAGATTCGAAAACGCACGCCATTAACGCACTCCCCCGATACACACATACAATACTAGGACAATTTAGCAATCTGATAAGAGCTAAGGTCTGTGACCCCGTCAAAAAATGTCACGGGGGATCTTATTCGGGACCGGAAAGAAGAGCAAGAAGTGAAGTAAATGCAGTTCTTGGAAAGGGTTTCAAAAAAGGTCATGAAAAGAGACTATACCAATTAGTGCGTGATGATGGTAATGCTGAAAGGAAGAAGGAAGGAACTGGGGCCTGTTTAACGAAAGTATTTATCAACTTTTCACTCTTCAGTTTGCATTTCCGGAGGACTGTCTGAAGACTACTAACCTTGCACCATAATATTTATATGTGCTGTCGTTTGATTGCCACCTTTGGGTGTCAAAGTTTACCAACAATTGAATATGGTCCAGTATAATCATGAGGGTAGAAAAGTGACTGTTGCCTTGTTTAGATTACTAACATTTTACGATGGTAAAACTTATGGGTAAAACTAACTTGGTTATCGTGCTTGTACTACCATTATCTGTAAAGAAACAGGTTGAGGTTTCCGTGGTTGAGTAAGGAATCTGCACGGGAGAGGATTAAATTATAAAAAAATCAACACGAATGAATTAATCGTAGCGTCACATTTTGTAGATTAGTTCTGCCATCATTATTTTATATTTTAAAAGTAGTACGCACCACTATTATACTATATATTTCGGTAAAGAAAGAAATAAACTCACGAAGTGATTCGTGCCTAATAACTAACTTGCGTGTAGACAGTCGTTTCTTACTAACGTTACAAGATAACCGTCGTAAGTTGACGCTGGTTAAATTTGAAACCCGCGTTAACGGTAACTTGCGTTTACATTACTAAAATAAACTCGGGTTAATGTTAACCATAGTAAGATGTTAGTAATGTAAACAAGACATGAATGAGAACATGGGTTTATGATGGGAAGTTAGCGCTCTTGAGACAGTCCTACGGAACTGCAAGTTGGACTTTCGTGTAACAGGCCTCTGGTTAATATCTGGGAGAGTTAATTCAGAGAAAACGGAAGAGCGCATGTTATTGCTCTATTTTAATGCAGTAGTATATGAAGGACAAGCTGAAATAGTAGGAAAATACGGGCTTCACCGCTAGAGGCTTCTTTGTTTGTCTGTGCTGGTGGTTTAAACAAGAACTCAGGATAGGCCCAGACAACGAGAAAGTTTCAGATCGACTACGTGCTAATTCAGGATAGGTTTAGAAATTGTTTGAAAAATTTAAAAAACTCTTTCTAGCAGGCTCGTAGCCAGGATTTTCCAAAGGGAAGGGCACAGGTGAACTTCTCAGCTCTTATTGTATGGCAGGCTTAGTGAAACAAGTAAAATAAAGGCATAATGTTTAAAACTCACATCCGCCAATGGAGATGTAACGTCACCTCTCTAAATGGTCGAGCACACCTCTGACTTTAAAACTTTTACTGTTAAAAATCGATAGAAACTTCACAAAACTCTTAATTACACCACCATCCCTAACTCTTGCTCTACTCCCCAATAAACTGAAAATCCTAGCAGAATCCCTGCTTTGGAATGAGTTGAGGGCGGAGGGATATACAAGTATCCAAGAATAACGCGAAATAAATGTTCAAGTAGTTCTAAACCAAATTCAAAGAACGGATTTTAAACAGTTTCGTTTAAGCAAAACTTTTCCATAAGTGAAGGCATTTGTAAAGTTAAGTTTTGGAGAAAGTATATTTTATTATTATCATTCTACATTTCCACTAATTTACGAACTCCCAAATATGCCCTTAACTAACGGCGTTTTATCAACGGATGGATAGTTGGAAATAAGGAATACTGCCTTGCAGAATACTGAAGAGAAAGGAAATACTTTGAGATGAAAGGAAAATTTTAATAGTAGTAGCATTCCTTACGGTGAAATTTGCAAATGTCGCTTGTCTCTACCCACTCGATTCAGAATATGCTTAACCATTTATAATAACAGTTATATGTCAAACCATTCAATCTCTCTGCTGTTACTGGAGAACGAGTATAAAGTTTGAAGTGATGTGCCTTAAAATAAATGATAAAATGAATTTTATGGGTGGTAACAGCACCATGGCTTACACCCTTCGATGTGTCTCAAACTTGAGAAACAACGCTCAGGGCAATGTCACGAGAATTTCCAAGTGTGTAGACATTAGGACACTAGACTGTCAAGAGCAGTACAAGGACACTCCATTAGATAAAGTTTCCTCCACTTGTTTTGTCACATTTGAAACTTGGCCACAACAATACTCTTTCTTGCAAATCATCGCTATAAAGGTCTACAGATGAAGCAATTAAAGGCTGCATCTCCATCAGCAATATTGCCTCGCAAAAGGTAACTCAATTTAACACATTCCGCCTGAATCTGTTTGTCAAGCAGTGGTTTGTGTTCGCTCACAAGATTATAAAGATAAATAAAGGTAAATTATAAAGGTAAATACATATCACATCGAAAATAATCTTCGACATTTTCACTTGAATGATTTTTATATTCACAGTACCTCGATAACAAATACAATTTTAAACTGTCACTGATTTCACTATTTGAATTTAGGTATAGTTCAATGTGAAGATCGGTAGAGGATTATCGATTGACAGACTGTTACTCGTGTACAAAAGTTCTCATAATCAAATTACTACAAGCAGACATTGCAAAAAAAATAATGAACCAGTCACATTACCAAACAAACCAGAAAACGAACAGATAGATGACAAATGGACCGACATAGTTAAGCGGCCGACATGGGAAAAAAATACCCTTGTACAAGATTGCAACCCTACAGGCATTCCAACATCAGTTACAGGTACTTGATAACAATGAGGAATAACAGTTTACAAGAAGCAGTGTCAAACGAAGAGAAGGACAGAAGGAAGTGAACATTAGGTGTAACGAGTCAAAAAAATAAATAAGTCCCATCTGAAATAAGACTAGATGAGAATCATGTAACTAGGTGCAAAAGTAAAATGATAGTATTAGGAGAGAGCCGTAGTAGCTGCCAAAATAAGAGATGCACAGGATAATTATAATGTAGAAAATTTCACAAAGCCAGGGGCACCGATTAGTGAGGTACTGCAATGTGTAGACATGTTATGTAACGACTTAAATAAACAAGATGCGGTGGTAATTATAGGCGGATCAAATGACATTGTTAAGAATGAAATTGGTAAAGCTATCTTTGCATTAAAAAAATATTTATTGAATCTTTCTCACACAAATGTAGTTGTATTCCACACACAATTCCACACAGGCATGACTTAATGTCAGGATCGATTGTAAATAAAGAAGTAGGCAGGGCAAATACCAAGATAATAGTAACATGCCAACGTTTTGATAGCGTAAATGCACTTGATATGGCAACAATTGAAAGACGGTTTTTTCACAAGACACGGTCAACATTTAAACGCAATAGGTAAGAAAATTGGAGCTGAAACTTTATGTTCATTTGTAAAAACTAAAGTAAGTAAAGAAGCCATCCGTTACATCCGCCTGAATTACAATCATGCAGTGGCCTGCCAGTATATAAATAAGTCATAAAAGAAAAGACTGATAGAAAAGACACACAAAGAAACCCAAATTGCACTAGCAGCTCTAAGGTGTCCTTTCAAAAGTATCCAGTTTCATCCATAATGACAGAGTAAGCACGGATGAGATGAAAACACAACGGAAAGAAAAGGTATCAAATAAAGGTACAAAGGAACTACATAAATCAAACAGAGAAATGAAACCATCAGGTATGTACCATCAAGACGGAAATGATATGCAAAGTACCTCAAAACGTACCGATGGCTCTGAGATATCATCTTATAAATATTCCCGTTCTATATACAATAATGCAGTATATGTGGATGATTATAGAATACACAAACAGCCTGTATTAAAGGAATGTAAAATTGTGATGCGTAAATCACACAGAGAAAGGAATCCATCTACTATGTATAGAGATAGTTCTTTATGGTAGACCCTTTACAGTATTTAATGTGAAACGTATATCTATAGATAATAGGTCAGTAAATAATACTCTCCCTGAAACTTTAATTCATCAAAATATCCAATCAATTAGAAATAAATGTATATTATTAGATTATGAGAAGTATTGCTAAAAACAGATCGGGCTGATATCCTGCGTTTATCTTAACATTGGCTGCATGATAAAGAGTCAGTCTCTATAACAGGTTACAGACTGGTGCAAAATATTGTAGAACAATCTCCAAAAATGGCAGTGTATGTATATTTGCCAAGTCTAACTTAACAACAGCTCAGTGTAACATTGTTAATAAAATAAAAAGTATCGAAAAATATTTCGAGTATACCGCCATTGTAGTAGAAGGTAAAACCACAAAAATAGTAGTAGTAGTCATTTATCGTACGCCAGACGCAGATTTTAACATATTTCTAAACAATCTCGACCTACTACTAACTAAACTAAGCAGTAAATTCCCCTGGCATTGTCTGTGGTGATTTCAATGCTAACATACTTAACAATAATTCCCGACGCGAAAAGTTCATGAACCTGATTAGGTCTTTTAATCTTTCCATAACAATCACGGAACCTACACATTTCACAAAAACATCCCACTCCGCAATCGACAACATTTTGACCAACATAAACTCAGACAATTACACAGCAACTGTCCTAAATCTTGGAATTAACAATCATCTCGGACAACAAATCCTCATTTGCAACTTTTCAGCTATATATTGTCATCCAACAAGAAAACAATACGAAACTTTATTGAAGCCAACATTTAAGAATTCATCCAGTATTGAAATGAAGAGGACTGGTCTTGTATAATGCACAGTACATCACTGTCGGTTGATGAAATGTTTCAAAACTTCCTAAACAAATTTAAAGTACTATTTGATAACGGTTTTCCTCAAGTAACAGTGAAAATATGTCACAAAAAAATGGATCACTAAAGGAATTCAGGTGTCCGGAGAAAAGCTGAAAGATCTACAGATACAATGCAAACTCAACCCAAATAATGGGAAAATCCTAGATCATTACAATGACTATAAAAGAATATACAAAAAAGTCTTAGGGCCTAAAACAAGCCAAAAGATTACACTATAAAGGACTACTCGATAGTTCAGAGAACAAAACCAAAATGGGTTGGAACTTAATACGGCAGGAAAACGGAACTAAAAAAACAATCCCCAAGAATATAACGCTGAAAACAAATGAGGGCGAAACACATAAGGATCCACACATAGTAGCCGAAACTTTCAGTTCCTTCTTCAGCAATATAATAAATGAAATGATTACCACTCGACCAAAACTGGGCTTTACCTTAAAAGACCCAAAGCCAATATCCCAACTTACTAATTCTTTCTTTCTCACACCCACAAACCCGTCTGAAATAATCTCCACGGTAAAAACGTTTCACAACACAACTTCTTCAGGGCCTGATGATCTTCTAGTTTATAATTAAAAGATGTATCCATACAATCTCATTACCATTAGCTCATATCATAAATACTTCTTTTATGACGGGCGCATTTCTAAATTGCCTGAAACGGTCCCTAATTAAACCGGTATACAAAAAAGGTGATCAAATGAAGTGCGAAAACTATCGACTTATAGCACTTTTAAATTCTCTAAAATTGTAGAGTCTCCAATGAAAAATAAAAAAGACTTTTCAATCACCTAGAGCAAAATAAAGTAATATCAAATGCACAGCATGGTTTTCTCAAGAAAAAATCGACAACTACTGCAATTTATAAATTTCTAGAAGAGGTTGTACCTTCGATAGACAACAAAAACTATCCATTTACCATCTTCTGCGATCTGAGCAAGGCATTCGACTCAGTATTATCTAAGCTTTACAGATATGGTGTAAGAAGCATCGCAAACGAATGGTTTTCCACTTACATCCGTGACAGATAGCAATATGTTGAAATTTCACAATGTGATGAAAAGACTATGTACATAAAGTCGCTTCTAATTCGTATGCTGTCAATGTAGGTGTACCCCAGGGCTCAGTCCTTGGCCCGTTGCTGTTTCTTATCTACATCAATGATGTGCCATCTAACATGGACAAATGAAAAACAATCTTATATGCAGATGACACAAATGTTATACTGAAAGGCAAGAGTAAAGAAGAACTACAGGGTGCAATCAATGACACAACCAATGAGCTTGAAAAATAGTTTCATTATAACAATTTAATATTAAATAGCGAAAAAACAAAATGTATGTATTTTTATCCAAGTAACTCGCAGACACCATCTTATCCAAACCTAATCATTAACAACAAAAATACTGAATGTGTAAAACAAATTAAGTTTTTAAAGCTAATTATAGATGAAAAACTAAACTGGAAAACACATACCAGGTGCGTAAATATGAAACCGGAATTTATGTACAGGAAAGACAGTGATTGGATGACAATGTTAAGAACTATTTTATTCGAAGTATTGGCCATCGCTAGCGATACATTTTTGCCATCGTTCCGGCAATGTGGGGATGCCAGAAGAAAAAAAAAAAGTGCCTCTTGTGCTGCAAACCAGTCATCAAGCCATTTACGTAAGATGTAAAGCGCTGGTCAGCAAGTGCGTGTCCCATGGATGCAAATAAGTGAAAATCATCGGAAGGCACCAAGTCTGGTGAATAAGTCGCATGCGGAAGGATTTTCCAGCCAAACGTCGCAATCGTTTCCTGGACCGGTTTTGCTGTGTGGGAGGGTGCATTATCGTGAAGCACAATCACTTTATGTTCTCTTTGGTCACATTTTGGTCGTTTTTCACGCAAAGCTTGATGCAAATCGATCATTTGTTGTCGGTAACGTTGGATATTAACGGTTTCGCCAGGTTTCAGCAGTTCATAATAGATCACTCCTTTCTGATCCCACCAAACGCAAAGCATTGTTCTCCGTCCATAGCGATTTGGTCTTGCAGTCGATGTCGCCGGTTCTCCTGGAGTTACCCATGATCTTTTACGCTTAGGATTCTCGAAATAGATCCACTTTTCGTCACCAGTCACAATTCGATGGAGAAATGATTTCCTTCTGTACCTGGCGAGCAGAATTTCGCAAGTGTTTTTTCGGTTTTCCTGCTGTCGTTCAGTCAATGCATGTGGAACCCATTTTCCCACCTTCTGAATCTTGTCCATGGCTTTTAAACGTATGGAAACTGCTTCTCGTGTCACATTTAATTGATCAGCGAGTTGTTGTTGCGTTTGAGCGTCATCCTCATCCAACAAAGTTTGCAATTGGCTGCCTGCAAACTTTTTCGGTGGTCTTCCACGTTCTTCGTTTCTCACGTCAAAATCGCCACTTTTAAATTTTGTAAACTGTGACTTACCAAGAGCATGATCACCATAAGCTTTGACAAGCATGCGATGCGATTCTGCAGCAGTTTTCTTCAAATGGTAACAAAAAATCAATGCTGTCCGCACATCGTAGTTTGTAGGTAGAAAATTGCGCCATGTTGAACGTTATTAAACACTACACTATGACATGAAACTTGTCTGGCTGTGAGTTGCAAATCGTTATCACCAGTCGAAACAAGCAAGTGGCACCAAGGACGCAGCTTTACGGTAACCACAGTGACAGCTAACGCCGTCTATGCACAAATTCCGGTTTCATATTTACACACCTGGTATATCAGACCTTTGCAGCACCCTTTCATCAGTAATATTCATGTTTAGATCATTAACTCACATCTTAGAAAAAGATGTCCTTCTCTCCCTATATTATACTGCTTTCTTTTCTCGTGTCAAATGTGGAATTGCAATTTGGGGTTCCTCTAGTGAGCTTCAAAAAATTTTCAGACTGCAAAATAAACTTATTAGAATTATCACGAATACCCCATACCGATACAGTTGTAGAAATTACAATATGGATGAGTTCTACAATGACTGTTTATTTTAGTTCATCGTTTTTTTTTTACTTGCAGCTTAATCTAACTATATAGAGTCCATAACAGACCATAGAAATATATATCATATACTAATTGTAAATTAATGCCACCATGTATTTCGATGTAAAAAAATGTATATCATTTCTTCTCTGTTTACACGATTTTCTTTTGTTTTGTATGAATTTGTAATCTATTTTGTATTAAATTATTGTAAATATAGACATGTATCTTGTGACGTCTATACCATGCTGTACAATCACTTTTGTAAGAGTATTGTAATAGTCAGCAGAACGAAAATAAATCTAATCTAATGAAAGGACCGGCCACACTGCTCATTTTCTCGATTCAAATAATCGATTCCACTTATAATACTCGGCTTTCATCTGTTTGCAAATTACTGGTAGCATTATCGGAAACTCTATGACTGAGTCCCGCGGAATTTTGTAAAGAAAATATCCAAGGTATTCTGACCAAGTCTTTTGCTCATTTTTGAATATTTTTCTATTTGTGTACAGTGATCTTTTGTCCTCTATTATCACGAAATCGAAACGTTGCAGTTCCCTCCAGAAGGCAAAAATCGTCTGCAGTTATTCTTGTTCATTGTACTTTCTCAACTTCTATTGTGTATAGGCCCCTACTCGAAATCTTAGCTTCTGAAAGGCTATAGGGAAACAGCTTTGCAACTGGACGCATGTGCTGTAGACAAATTAATCACCTGCTGTCGTCATTAGCATTGTTGGCGCTCATGCGCACAATATCCCACAGAATTTTGCGCTTTCGTTTCGAAGGGAGTTCAATAGCACAGATAAGTTGTATCTCTGTGCTCAATAGTGTACTTGATCTGCTTTAGAGTTTTAGTAGTCATTCATAACTTATAATGGATAACTATGTAACATTAGATAACTATGTAACACGCGTTTGCCGCGTGAATATGTCTTGGTCAAACTGTATGTTGTAATTAGAGAACGTGTGCCCATGAACCAACTAGACCCTTGATTGCAGCTATCTTACCAAGACTAATTTTCATCCCGTAAGGGGGCACGTGCCCGGGTGCCCACCCCCTGGTACGGCTCTGCTTTCTAGTAGTCACCCTGACCATAATTTGGTCTTATTAGAGATTGATATAAAACTTAAAAAGTAGATAGAAGAAATATATGAATGAGGAAGTCAGCGCTGGCAATGTTTAAAAACGAGGAGATGGAAGATAAAATTATAGGAAAGTTTGAAGAAAATTGCCCAAATTCAATAGAAATAGATGGAAGCACTTACAATGTGTTTATCAAAAAAGAATAGCTTACAGAAAAAATGTTTATCAAAAAAGAATAGCTTACATAAGAAGGCAAAAAGATGTACAAGAAGCTATGTGGTCGCAAAT
>JAGDQP010074860.1:0-10224 GCA_022664845.1 Lepisma saccharinum | reverse complement strand
TTACTATTTATTTATTTATGAAGTCTATTCTTCTGTTCTTCTGGGTAGCAAATTTATCTGTAACTCCTTGGTTTAGTTCTGTATCCTTACCAAGTTTTTGAACGGAAGGGGCTGAGATGATCTTGTGTCATCGTATTTCTTAGGAACATTTTGTGGAGAAACACCTTTCTGCTTCTGAAGTAGTCATAGGAACTCTTTCCATGAATTTAGGAGCTTTAGGAACTTTTGAAATGAATAGTGTGGACTATTTTCAAAGAAGTCTCGAAATACTATTTTCTTCACGTTTGAACATGTTTTTCATTGGAAACGTCTAAACTTTTCTCAGTACATTGTGATTGAAAGAAATTCAATCAGTTTAACTAAAGCAGTGTCACTGATACATTTCTTTAGTGATATTTCTGTTTTCTTTTCTGTACGAAGATTAATATGCTGCAGCCAAGTGCGTATCAAGAATTTTGTTTTGAAGTTCCAGTTTCTTTCAGAGGCCTAGGCTTGGTATGTATATGAAATGTATATGTCTAACTATATACCAATTTTCCACCAAAGTAGGAGTTTTAAAAGGTCCAGACCCTCGCTACAGCATCCTTTTCATCTAATTCGTCTAGATCTCATTGAATTTGCTCCCGAACGTGTTTTAAATAAGTATGTACTTGTAACGCATTTGTCTACCACTACCAGACACAAAAGCCTGCGAGCTTATTATGCACTGAAATATCGATACATTCAAAAATACATTTTATACGAGCTCGTACAATACTATCTACTTTTTATTAAGAAATCTTTTATGATCAAAGAAAAAATTCAGTTCCAAAATCCCTTCAGTCTCTCACACGACACGCTCAAGAAAACAAGGGTTGATTACTGGTTAAACAATATTGCAAACCTGACGAAACTGTTCATTAACTCTTCATTGAAAAAAATATAAATGCTACTGGATCTTAATAGCTTTATGTAGTAGAAATACAATAGTGATAAATTTAAGCGATTAATATGTTTGTAGATTAACCATTTGTTGCGAATGTCGATTAACCAATACCTTGCTTTTCCCAGAGAATTTTATTACATTTTAGGCATCAGAACGGGTGGGCAAAGAATGAGAGTTAGCAACGGTGGTCACTGCTGTGCTTCTGCTATCTCCGTTCACACAGCCATTGTGAAAGCCGAGGTCCCATATACACAATGTTAGAAGTTAGGCTTAGTGCCAGTTAAGCCTATATGGGGCAACGCGTTCACAACAGATGTGTGCACGCGAAACGGATTGAATAGTATCTACAACTGCGCAAAAGAATCTTATGTTTATCGCTGCATGCATAGCAAGTTAAAAAATATTTTTTAAACCTCTCGAAAAGTAAATAATCTGAGACGATAATAATAATTCAACTTCTAAAATAGCTGGCAGTTCACGTGATCTTGTGAACGCTGAGAAACGACGCCACTGATAATTCTGTGTACCTACAATACGATCTGAAGGTGATGATTAATAATTTGTACTACTATCTCTTGAGTCGGTAAAGTAGTTATAGATAAAGTCACTACCCAGAAAACGCATGTAACAATAACTTAGCTAATGTTCTAATGTCTTCTGGTGGCATCGTTTTATGGTATGCAACCTTTACAATAGAATTTGGATATTATTGCTTCTTCCAAGTGTTGGAAACTATACGTTTTGCTATAATGTATACTTAATGTAAACTCCTAGCTATAAAAATAGATAATAATGAAAATGATAATTGTAAAATCTAATAATTAACGTCCGTATGTATTATGTAAAATTAGAACAGTTAACCACTCTTGGCACATATACTAATTTTCAGCTTCTAGTAACGGCTAAGTCAAGCCCGCTAAAAATACAATAGACAGAAGTTCTAAGCCAAACATCTGCATTGCGTACGTATCCCGAGAATGTTTTCAAAGATTATATAGAATAATAAATCATGTATTAATCACCTAAATATACACATATAAATAAAAATAGTATTATTACACATTAAATCAATGAAAATATAACTACGTGTCAGTGTTAGCTGGTAATTAAGTCATCCACATTTGGTAATCTATGTACAGCAGCTAATTTTTACGTACTTTGTTAAGATAAGATAAAATGAATTTTATGGGCGGTAACAGCACTATGGCTTACGCCCGTCCCGGTTACGTACTTTGTATAACATTAGGAATTATTTTCTGCATGCGTTTAACATATTCTGCCTGGTAGCTGATGTAACACAAAGGTAACTCGCAACTGTTCGGAAATTAAATTCAGATGAAATTGTAATGGTGAGCTCCCTTGGAGTCTTAGTTTCCTTGTTTCCTACTGGGTACTTTGTAATTGCCTTCTAGTTTATTTGTGTGAATTGCCACTTTCATTTCTCCATGTATGTCTCACCTTGGCAGAGTTTCCAATTTCTCAAAAAGAAACTTTTTTTTCTCTCTTACTAATTATATACCTCCATGAAGTTTTAGAATTTTTATGTGAAATGAAGAAAAGTACATTGCGAGAGTTAGCACTAGATAAGCTAGTAATTCAATTTTAACACAAATATGTGTCATACATAACTTGTTAATTTTCGTTTATAATTAGAGAAAATCAATGTAGTTAGAGGCACTAACAACATACAACTCACCAACATACTAATTGCTGTTGACAAGTCATCTTTAATATTATATACTATCTTATTCCTGAAAAGGTATTTAACGAGCTTACGAGGAAACTTCAGCTTATTTACCTACTTACCTAAATACAGCAAGTTTTCGGAGACCATAAAATCTCAATTAGGAAATATAGTTCTCAAAAGATAATCAATTGTCATTTGGGAAGAAAATTCAGATAAAAATTTAGAGTACAAACTTGTATTTTCTTTTGAGTGTCTACTTTATTTTGGAATGCAGGAAGTCTCATAAAACATTACGTAAAAGAATGTGTTAAACGAACTCTTACCCAGGTCAAATCTATATATTGGACACACCGACCACTCAGCTTACTATTTATTATTTTAAAGACAAAGTCTGTAATTTTCTTTAATATGCAAATTAAAAGAGTTTACACCTTCTTTACCAGAACAATTTACTTTCACAAACTAGCCAATACAGTAAAGAACTTATAAAATAATCACAAAGAAAATAATAACAGAAACAAGATATTAATCCTATTCCGCACACGAAAACTTGTACAAAGTGCGTTTCATAACTCCCGTTCCCCTTTTTTCCTATTCAGCACAGGTTTTTTGCTGAAATTTTGCAAGCACACGAGAAAGATATGTAAAAATTGAAGAAGGGTAAGTGCATAGAGAATCGACAAACGTTTCGTCTTTTCTCGTAGCAAAATCTACGAAAAATATGTTTTCCTTTTGGGCAGTGAATGTTAAAATGCTCGCACACAGACCAAACTGTGATGCTGAACCTAATATTGCTGGAAGCGATTAGGAACTAGTTTTCATGTACTCCAGGACCTATCAATTTTCTAATTGACCAGGTTCAAAGTTTTTAAGGATAGCTTGCACTGTTAATGGTATTGGACATATGAAACTCTAACATTCATTCATCCACGATTACGGAAGCCAACAGCTCCGAAACGAAGTATGTGTGCACCCTCGGATGGACTACCCTTTTTTCTTACTTTCATGTCAGGAATCTCGTTAGGTAGGTTCGTCAGGGTTTTTTTGCAACACATTCTGTTTCCCCATAGGGTAATAATACGTATTAATTTTCTGCTTCTTAAGATTAGTTAGGTTTTCTAAAACATTCCTACTTTTCTCCTCTTCTTCACCCTATTGAAACCACCACCACTACTACTGCTGCTATTTCTAGTACCGCAATGGATACTACTATTATTGCTACCAATACTACAACTGACACTCCCATTATAATACTACAAAGCCACTAACTAAAACTACTATTATTGCAGACGACTACTACAACAAACACTAATAAGTAATACTATTAGAAGAATAGCTGTAACTTTTAAATATATTTTAAGGATAAAAAATCAATGCTTTATTTCAATTGATAAATTAGACTATATGTTTCCTTACAAACTTCAGTAGCAAACTTTTTGAATAAATACAGCTGTGTTCCTCGATGTCTTTCAACTCAGAAGCTACTAGTGCTAGGAAAGTGTTTGAGATGGCGTTAGAAAGGTCTCAGCATGACAAGGTCAAACCTGTATAATTCATACCAGTGGCAGTGCCACAGTTAAGGGTGATTTATAGCTTCGGAACAACTAGAGCTAGGAAGTGGTTCGCATGTCGTTGGAAATGTCTTAACAAGACTAGACAAAACCAGTATCGTGCATGCAGATCCCAGGTCTCGTTTCGCGGGGTTTCCAGCTTTAGTACTAGCGCTAGGAAGGCTGCTGATGTGTTGAAGCAATATTATCCAAATGGAATGCTTGCTGCTGATGCCTGGCGGTAGCACATGTGCACAGTCACCCGACTGGACTTTGCATTACTTGTTATTATTTTGCTTCAAATGGGACGTATTCTCGTTTTTTAAATAATTCAAAATGTTAAATTTATTTTCGTTCTCGGATAGTAAGACAGTTGCAAAAGTTTCTATTTTTGTTACCTGCTAGAGAAATATGTTAAAAAGACATCAAACTCTACTACAAAAAATTTCAACAACTGTATGAATATAAAAAATTTAAAAAAATGCACGAAGTAAAAAATGAAAATTTTATATAAAAATTCTTGAATTCACGGGTAAAATTGTCTTAGTTCCGAACCCGTATTTTCAGTATAATCTACTATTAGCTATTTTAGGGTTTAAATCTAGCATTATTTTAAGTTCCTTCTATCAATTTGAGAGGAACATAAATAAGCTATAATTGAAAATGTTACAAGTCATTATGGATGTACGTGAGAAGAATAAGTTTTAATGCTTTTCGCGCACTTTCTAGACAAGTAGAGTATCAAATCGGATTATGTATTACAATAGAACTCCATAACTTTTTTCATTAAAATGGTTTCAAAATACAATATTTGCTCCACATTTCTCTTGTAGAGAAATGCATTACTTTCACATCCCGTCTAATTAAAAACATTTTAATAAACACACAGATCAACCACTTCGATTTCAATTACAGGATCATTCTTGTGTTTTCCAGCATTCGTCTCTATGTTACCTTCAGCCGCCTTGGAAACTATACTCTATTAAGCAATAGAGTATCTCACTCACTATCTTTGCAAATTTGCAATACAGATTATTGAAAAAGCATAACGTCATTCAACATTTTCAATAGAAAACTGTTGAAACATTTCTATTCAAAAACCACTTACAATATATGATGAACTTATTATCTTTAAAATTATTTTTTCTTTAATTCTATTATGAAATTTGTACCAAAATTAGTAAGCAGCAGAAAATACGTAATTTTCATAATCGTTTCTGATTTTTTGACATGGCTACTTTAACTGGCCCAACTGAAACGCGCCAGAAATCGAATTGAAAATGTTTACGTGGTATTTCAAATTTCAGACATGACAAACAATCTGAATTTCAGGAGCGTTTAATATCAATTTTCTACCTATAAATTGCTCAACACTAGAAAAGTAGGTTAGCAAAGCTGACAACCGCGGTTGTTAAGGTTAAGTTCATCCTCACTGTTCTTGTCTCGATTAACGTTTAATCATGGTTTTACCCTGCTAAAGTTTAAGGCAATGGAAGCAACCCGAAAATTGAATTGTATAAAAAAAATCCAACAATCACTGGGATTTACGGGGACCGTGACACCCACATTTCTTGTATATTATCAAATAATATTTGTGTCAAGTTTGGTGCAGGTAGATATAACGAAATGGCAACAAATTGAAGAATTAAACTTAAGAATTTTGTTGTCAACACTGTACTATACCAAAATATAGTGATTTTGTAGCTGAGCTAGTAAAGGCAAACATTCCAATGACAGCTCATCCACCTTTCTACACCTTGTGGTTCCTAAACTCTTTTTTTGGACACCAAATAAACGGGATGATAAGGTTTGTTATTTATGCTATGAAGGGATCTAACCTTAGCATCAAGGTGATAATTTTTCACCACATTATTATACTTTTGCAGATTTCCTTTCCGTCATAATGCATTAAAACTACACCTTGCCGTCTGTGTTTACATATTACCCATAAACATGCATCAGACAAATTTCGGGTTGTCTTATGCAACTCGTTGAATATAGATTTCATTTGCAATGCATATCTTTCAATTTGTAACCTAGTTTTGTACTTATTACTACCGCCAAAAGTACTCTTAAAATGTTCAAATAAATTCTCATGCTCTTCATGATTGTGTGCATGTAAGCATATATTTTACAAAGAATATTTATTGACAAATACGTTTCCTCAATATACGATTTTAGTATCTGTAATTAAGTGGTTTTAATTTCCTGTTCCAGCGTAATAAATTTCAGTACCTATCATTCGATATAATGTAAGTCTATGAGTATTCAAATAAGTGCTTGATTTTTCTGCCTAAATGAATCACCAATATTATATTTGTTGGATTTCCAAGTCTCATTTAATTTACTGTTCCAGTCAAATCACTTTTTCTCTCCCATATTCATGGCACTAGTTTTTCATTTTCATCTTTAATTTCATTTTGTTGAAACGAGCGCTCAAACCGAATTAGCTTCGGAATCAGTTCGAACCTTCTCTGAGAGATAGCAGCTGTGCTTAGTCTTGCTTCAATATTTCACTTGTAAACCAGCGTTTTGACAAGCACATGTGGCGGGTGCTTTGCCTCGAACATCAAGAACAGCTATTTCTCGTCATTTCGTTTTTCTATATCGACGACGAATCTGCATGGGAAATCAACTATGATTCGCGACTAACATCTACGCGCCTTCTGATGTGGTGTGTGACTGATGTAATCTGCTACTTTTCGGACGAGTAAAATAACTTGCGTTTGATTCGGAAGAACTATAAGTTTCTCGTTCTGCAATATAAAATTATTTTGTAAATAAGAAGCGTAAGCCGGGAATAAAAATAAGTAACCATTTATTATTTGCATTGTAAGGATTTCTGAGTAAACAAAGTGAGTCAATTAAAACTTCGTTTTCTAACTAAAGGTTGAAGTCTTAATGTCAGGCAAGCTACTGGTATTAATCAGCATCTTTAAAACAACATTTCGATAAAGTTGTGTTTAGAATTAAAATTCTAAATTATCAAATTTTGTTCTTTATCGTGTTTTCGGAAGAAAAGTGTTGTGTAGCATTTGACATCATAAATCATATCGTCTAATTGCGCAGTTCTATTGTTTTGTAATTCAACTTAAATAGCGATTTTATTCTCTTCTCCGTCGGATTTAAACTAAAACGTGATTGTGTACTGATGGATTTTTATTAATTGCTATTAATATAGTAACAGTAAACTCTAGTAATTTGATTGGCTAGTGTTTAATTCGTGAGAAAGGAAGTTAATTTTGATCATTTAAAATTAAAATTTAATAACTTTTGAAGTCGTTTTGGCGAACAATTCTGAAGTTAAAAATTGTTGTAATTTCAATAGTAACCTAAGTTGTAAAAATAAAATCGAACTTCTGAGTGAAATTTTCATTTACTAGAAGGTAGGCTAGAATTGGGCAATTTTGTTAATATATTAACTAATCCAATATAATCGCAAATTTGGCAAAAAAAATTGCTTTCAAATTAATTGCAGAAGTTTTGTCTCCTATTAAAGTTCTCTTGGAAATGAAGTGAATAGAAAGTCAAATTGAGCAAATTTATATAAATGAGTTTGAGATTCGCTAAAGTGTTTATTAACCATTTAAAGCAATCCGAATATAATTAGGGTTGAATTACGGTTGAATTACCGAATTTTAAAGAAGAATTGAGTCTTCATCACAAGGTTAGTTTTGGATGCATTGTGTGAGACCGAGTGTGTGGAATGTTATTTCCAATTGCGAAACCTTCTTAAATTCTTTACTTTTGAGCACTTGTTTTGCAGTATTAATTTTCGCCTGTTCAACTCAGTAAATTGCTATCGAATTTCACCTACATCAGGTTTCGTTTCAGCGACTCTACTATCAGTAAAATCTTTAGTTAGATTAATACTTGATTTGGATAGGAGATTGTCGCAATTAGAATCTACTCCCGAAAATTCGTAATAAATTTGGTGGATGAAATCCCTTCTTTGCGATATTATAGTCAATATCTCCAACCATGTTGAGGATAATTGCTTTGCGATACTAGCTGATTTCGTGGAGAAAGCTTCGCTTGGAGATCGTGCCTTCGGAGGACGAGGCGTCTCTGAGAGTCTTAATTGTGATCTACGTTCCTGATTTCTTAGTGAGTTGTGAATGATTGGCTTCATTTACTATTTTGTTTATTTCATTATTTTTAATGTTGAATTTGATAAATCACGTGGAAGTAATTTAAGTTTCTGCGAATTATCAAATGTGTTTAAATGTCATTTATGGCCAAACAATTTACCACACTCTTGGCAGAATTAGAATTTCGTCTGGGTGTTATATTTGTTTAACCTAGGCTGGTAACCAAGAGATTGATCGTACACTTGCTATGTTCATAAATCTTCGAATTTGTGAGTTTCAAATGTATGTGTAAGTTACAGTTCCAGACGAAAATTAACCACCACACCTTACATGTAAACAATCTTACCAAATACATACCTAAATGCATTTGTCATAAAGCAACTTGCCACACATCAATTTGCCATGATTATATTTACTTACATGCTTGAGTTTTCAAATGATAGAGTAAGCTAGATCTGTGACGAAATGATTTACCACACTCTCCACAGGTTTATAACTTTACCCCTGTGTGACTTCTCAAATGATACATTAAGCCACATCTTTGACGAAACGATTTACCACACTCTCCACATGTATATAACTTTACCCTTGTGTGTGTTGTCAAATGTGAGTTTAACTGAGTTTTGCTGAGAAATGACTTCCCACACTCTTCGCATAGGTAAGATTTAATACCGGCGTGAGTTCTCAAATGGTCTTTTAATTTAAATTTGTCACCAAACAACTTACCACACTCTTCACATTTATGTAACTTTATTCCCGTGTGAGTCATCATATGTAAATTTAAGTGACTTTTGCGCCGAAATGACTTACCACACTCTCCGCACGAATGGTTTTTAAACGCTGTATGAGTTATCAGATGCTTCTTTAAGTCACCTTTCTCTCCAAACGACTTGTCACATGTTTCACATTTAAATGATTTTATTCCTGTATGAGTTGTTATGTGTTTGATTAAGTTAGCTTTCTGGCTAAATGATCTACCACACTCTTCGCATGAATATAATTTTAAACACGTATGAGTAAAAATGTGTCTGTATAAGGTACTTTTCTGGGCAAACGACTTACCACACTCCGCACACGTATATTGTTCCTTTTTTGTGTGAGTTTTCACATGTGCTGTTAAACTAGACTTTTGGCTATACGACCTGCCACACATTTTGCATGAATGTTTTAAACCTGTGTGAGTTTTCAAATGTAAATTTAAGCTATGTTTCCGGCTATACGACTTCCCACACTCTTTGCAAGCGATTAGTGTAATGCTGGAGTGTGTTCTCAAATGTGAGTTTAGTCTATTTTCAGTGACAAATGAGTTACCACACTCTTGACATGTATACAACACCCCACTGATGTGGGATCTGAAATGCTGTATTAAATTAGTTCTGCCGTTGAATGATTTACCACACTCTGCACACGAATACAACTGAAACTCTGAGGGAGATTTGACATGTTTGTTTTTATAACTTTTTTGTCCAAACGGCTTCTCTTGATATGAGTATGGATTTATGGATGTGTGACTAAGCAAATGTTGATTCAAATCACTGTACAGAAGAAACGACATTTTGCAATACCTACAATTTAAAGAACCAGCGTCATTTTGATTTCTTTTCCATGATTCATTAGCAGAGAATGTTTTCTCATTTGATAACAATGATCTCTTTTTATCTGCTAAAAGAAATGTATCATTCTCATTTGAATTTACCTGTCTTGCACACTGAAAAAATAATTCCAAGTTTATATTGTTTACACTGGGAAATGGATCATTCTGCTTTTCATAAGTATATGCATTCACTTCAGTAGAATTAAGGATAGACGTATTTTCATGACAAAATGCACGTCGAGTCGGTCTCCCAATGTTCCTGCAGGGAAGAAAATGAAGTGAGAAACAACTTAAAATTCAAGAATCGGTGTTTGCAATAATGATTAGAAAGAAAACCGTAATGGGGAAAACGTAGAAAAGATTTTAGTTAATGACAA
>JAGDQP010074858.1:0-10224 GCA_022664845.1 Lepisma saccharinum | reverse complement strand
TAGGTAAGGCAATATTTTACACTAACGTTATGAGCTCTCCAACTTCCATCATTAGTATAAAAGAACTCCTGGAAATACCGTAGTGATAAATTTAAACGTGCTATCTCATGTTCTGTGATCCAATAGCACCCAAGGCATATGATGAATACGTTAATGCCGCGAATTTCAGTTCAGCATTGCGCGTTGGGAAGGGGAAGCACGTGAGTTCCAATCACGCTTCCAAATATCGAGCCTGAATGGAAGTTATCGGACAGGGCTTTCTGTTATGGTACACTTCGCATGAATTAAATGGCGACAGTGTAAGCTGTGCAGCTAGGCCACCCAAATGGCACCTTATCCCACAATCGTGTCTGGTAAACAAACCCCCTCTATCTCCTTGCTTCGTCACTCCCATACTAAAATCATCAAACATCATGAGTATTTTTTTAAAAATACAAATGTATTAGTATTGATAAGATGAAAGAATACGAACGAGACGAATCAATATATATAAGTTGGAGGGAGAAATTTAAACACACACAATGAAAAATTGAAACCGATGTATGTCTGTTAGACAGAGGCAGAGAAATGAGAGAGAGAGAAAAAAGGGGAGAGAGGAAGAAGAAGAAGAGGGGGTACAGATAAAAATATTTAATTTAAACGTAGTAAAAAGAACCTAACATTATAAATTTCAATTCCCACAAATCTAACAGCGAGATATATAGGAGTGACTTTCGGATTTTATATCTTTTCAGTGCTATTCGAGTATATAGAGTGTGCTTAAAAAATTCATTAAGTTACTTTCAAAATGGAGACCAAACTTGGCAGTCAGATTGAATATTCATCATTTCCATTGGAGGTGGAACTGCAGAGTTTTGAGACACATCTAGGATAATGTCAAAAGTGCAACACATATGCTTTATTTGCGTGGGGTTCTGTTTCAAATTCAGTGGAGTTTATTGAACGTACTGGTTTGGAATCCATTGTAATCAGGGATTCCGCCAGGGTTTTCAGATTTGGGGCTATGAAGTCGAAATTCGGAGGGTATACGTAGAGTTTTGCACGGTTTCTATCAACGTTTGACCACCAAAAATTTAAAGTATGGGGGGTAGTCTCGAGGATTTGGGCTGACACCCTCCACAGGGATCGGGGTCTGGCGAAATCACTGATTGTAACAAACCCAGTAGATACCATAGGCCATACCTTCCATTCCAGACTTGTAATGCAAATTGAACATAAAAAGAAAACGAATGAATGATCATTTTCCTGCTTAATTTCTATCAGAAAGAGCTAAGATTATGTATCCAAACTGTATCAAATGAAAAGTTACAAATGTTCAAAAGCAAAATTAGCGTGTTCCTTATAGGCATAGTAGACCATATATGTTCCACATTCAAACGTAAAAAAAGAAACACATTTAACAGTATGTTGATAAATTATAGGATGGAAACTTAAGATCGCTGAGGTGTTCTTAACTATCCTGGAACCCCCCAGAGACTTGATTTGAACTTTTCCAACCGACATTCGTAAATCGTCTTCTTCTCTATAGTGACTCAGGTGTTTCATTCCACAGTCTGAAGGATTCTCCGTTTTGTATGAGAGGTTATGATTAGATTGTGCACGTTCGCTTTGTAAAAAAATGTTTGCTTGTACATGTTTTGATCCTTTGTTGGCTTGTTTTAGTACTGAAAAGTCCAGCACGTTTCCCCTACTCCACCTTCCAACTAAAGACAGAAGCCATCAATTACCAAGTTCAAATGCGAGGAAAATGTAACATTGAATATATGTGTTACATTTTGTTTGTATTTATTGTGTGATAAATAAACACATGTGTATGAATGTCCTTTTTGTCATGTCGAATTATGAAATGAATATATTTTAGCTGTTTCAGAAACAAATCCATTATAGGGTAAGCATTGTCACATTAAGATACGATCATTTCTTGTCTTCTATTTTAACGTAAACCACGCTGAACGAAGCTAACATTACCAAAAAAATTGTCATTAGCAAATGGAGAAGTTAAAACGTCAATTAAAAGTTCCATTACATTTCGTGCAATATGAAAAGTTGAACGTTACACGAATTTTACCTTTTGGTGCCATTCCACGCCAACCGATCAGATATTAGAGATCGGCCCACCTCACCTTCTCGGATATTGATGAAATTTGGTACAAAGGTTTGCCTTGGATTCAAATGAGCACATACGGAGTTTGAGCTCAGTATCGCCTATACTAAGCGCGGAATGACCCCTCCCAAAAAAACATGCCGTTATTCAGACTAGATAAGCAAACTGACAAAAGTGCAAGTTTAGCTTCATCCTGTGCAGCCATAAATGGTCGAAGAGGCCCAAAAAGATCCCCTCTAGTAAACTTTTCTCCATAGATTTCGAAAATGAGGTCCATTTGGGGCTAAACCTTGTATATATTTTTTTTCGAAAAGGTGAGCTAAATTGGAAGAAAATACAAAACGCTACCTGGTTCACAAAACTTCACCAGCGTACAGACTGGAAACCAACAGGTCTACCCGTACTGTTTTTGTTACAGGTTTAGCAGAGATATATAGTGAGTGACAGGATACAGGCACAAGTTGCTGATTGTATGCATGTCTGATCTAGAATGACTAAAATATTCACTGGAAACTGAAATTTAATTAAAAACAGCCATCTTGGAAACCCCGAATGACCATCATGGCAGTTAAAAATCGGATTGTAATGAGTGTCACTGGAAATAGCACATAGAACTACATTATTGAGCAAAAATGGATGTGGTGACCCCCATTTTCTCAAACGACGAAAGTTTGAAATATAATATTTATACTGATTTGTAGATGTAGAAAATGCGTAAAAAACATTTATTTGCACCAAACCGAAACGGATGCGCTAATATACTCCTGCGTTTGCCTATATTGCCCAAGGCACTACTGGTTCCATAGAATGTATGATTTGCATGGAACTGGTATCCCCATCGCCAAGGGTCATGCCCGATAACCAGGCAGGTCCAGCTACGGACCCTCCCTCCCACCATCTGTTTAACAGTGATTTAAAGGTTGGGAAGAAAACCGAAAATTGTAGAAAACAAAAACCGCATAGTTTAGCATAGTGATGTAAAACATGGAAAAATTGAACGGCGGAAAAAGCAGGAAAACCGTTTTGTTTTCAATTTTTCATGCTACTTTGGAAAAAAGTTTTTTTACTATTACGGGGTTCCTGACATTATTTGATGATAAATGACTTGGTTAAAACGTTAGTTCTTGTTTAAAATATACATTTAGAAAAATCTTTATGGAACAGCTCCTGAAAAAGTTTTATAACATTATTTATGTTTCCTTGATCGGTTTCGTGCGCACCCCCACCAGTCTGCTACATTTTAAACACTCATATATGCGAAGTAATTCCCATTACACCCTAGATACCTTCATTTCGGACATCTCTAATATTTTGTCACAATAATTTGGCTTACAACAGCTCTGGTGGAATAAATGTTTTTCACGCATTTTCTACATCTACAAATCAGTATAAATATTGCTATATTTCAAGCTCTTGTCGTTTGAGAAAATGCGGGTCACCACGCCCATTTTTGCTCAATAATGTAGTTTTATGTGCTCTTTCCAGTGACACTTTACAATCCGGTTTTTAACTGCCATGATGGTTATTCTGGGCTTCCAAGATAGCTGTTTTTAATTAAATTTCAGTTTCCAGTGATTATTTTAGTCATTCTAGATCAGACATGCATACAATCAGCAACTTGTGCCTGTATCCTGTCGCTCACTATATATAATCTGCTAAATCTGTGTCAAAAGCAGTACGGGTAGACCTGTTGGTTTCCAGTCTGTACGCTGGTGTTCTGTGAACCAGGTGGTATTTTTGCATTTCCTTCCATTTTTAGCCCTCTTTCTCGAAAAAAGTACAAGGTTTAACCCAAATGGACCTCATTTTCGAAATCTATGGAGAAAAGTGTACTATAGGGGATCTTTTCGGGCCTCTTCGACCGTTTACGGCTGCACAGGATGAAGCTAATCTTGCACTTTTGTCAGTTTTCTCACCTAGCCTGAATAACGGGGTATTTTGGTGGGGTCATTCCGCGCCTAGTATAGGCGATACTGAGCTTATTTGAGCCCAAGACAAACCTTTGTACCAAATTTCATCAACATCCGAGATAGTGAGATGGGGAGCACTTGGTCAGTTGGCGTGAAATGACTCTTCTGACAGTTTGTATTGTAATAATCACTTGCAGACGATTCGAACCTATATCCATAAGGTTTCCTACTCCAGCAAGAGACTCAGACCCAGCTATAATGTTAGCGGTATAGAACTTGCCTACATTGAATACTGACCAGCGTAGCCCTCATGGCCGAGGTCTTTCACGCTCTTGCTTATTGTGCTTTTGATGCTCATGGGAATGGGTTCGAACCCCATATCTTCCAACATTTTTGTTTACTTTTTCCAGCTACGTCGGAACCTTAAATTTTCGTTCTCTACCAATTGTAAATGACGTTTACATTCAAAATAGGACAAACTGTATTTAAATTTATTTGTAAATGTTTATATAATGAAGAAGAGAAGAAAGACAGTACGAAAAGACAAAAGCTGATTCCAAACATTATTAATAATCATTGCTACGAATAGCTAAGTGTTCAGATAACGACGGGACGTATAGTTTAGGTTAAAGTCTGTTCCGAACCACTCTGTTCAATAGTCCCCCACGGATTTGAACCAATGTTTACGCGTACCAAGAAATAAGGAAATATTTTGTGTAACGCTATACACAAGCTTATTCGACAAAACAATGTATATTATAGCTCCCGACTTTTATGTATACATTGGATCGATCCCTGCTCAGGCCATGTGCGCTTTGTGGTTAACAAACATCGTGTGCGCATGCGCGGATTTAGTAGAGAGTCCCTGGGGGGGCAATAACATTTATTTTATTGATAACAAATTTCAAACCTATCGTTTAGAATGAAACATTTAAAGTCACTCAGAAATGATTAGGGGCAATGTCCCCATAAATCCGCCCATGCATGTGCGTGCGTTTTCTCGGGGTTCTCGCGTTTTCTCCCACTTTCTTCATTCCACCAATTAATCCCATCATCATTCAACCGGTCTGAGCCAATGTTGCTTGAAAGGCCTTAAAACTAAATTCAAAATTCAATTTTATGTATGCACGCACTGTCCTTTATTCTGGAAGAGAAAATTAGACAAGAGTCTAATCTCCAAAAAATGATTCGCGAGATTGTCGCTGTTGTAAAATATATGTACGTGGCGTGACAAAGATAAAAACATAGTGATATTATTGTTCGTTGATGTAACAACTTAGCAGTGAAGGTAGAATTTTTTGCTGGAAGTCAAAAAGTAAAACATCAATTGACGTGGACTTTAAATTCGCTGTATAATGCCAAAATAAAAATTTGTTATTTGAGATTATACCTACATATACTGGGCCACTATACTACAGACATTATTAAACAAATACTCGATAGTTAAGAAAAGTCCAATTATATGTTCAGGTCCGTGTGGTTTATTGAACAGAATTGTTCGGGGCCCACTTTACCAGAAACTTGTGCCATGCTTAGGTGTTCATGAGTTCATTTAGGTATTTTGTAAAAGTATTGTTACTGATGATGTTCAATAATTATGTCGGAGGGAGATTGGAAATAAAATCATTTGTCTTCCTGATAGGAAAATTACTCACATCTCACAAACTATTTTATGCAGAAAGCTTTACAGACGTCCGCTATAGAGAGCTTTGTACTTTAAAAGAAAACATTATCAATTTGTCACTGTTACTTTTCATATAGTACACTATTGGCAGAGTTTACTTCCATAATATTCAATGCTGTTCTACAGGGAATCGGACGTTTCACTAAAATAATAATAATATTAATAATAATACTTATTCCTATAAGCGTGCCTTTGAACTTCCACGGCTCAAAAATACTGCATAAGCTGTTATTGTTTCTTTCATTTTTGTTTTTTCGGATATTAGTGGGCACTAATTTGTCTATAGGTCATTGAATAAAGAAATTTTATTGTGCACTTTGGCTTAAACAACTTACAGGACGAAGTTGGCTATTTCCAAAAATTAGCTCTGAACTTAGTAAATCATGGCTTCTGTTTTTAGTTTGCAAGATGGAGTAGAGAAAACGTGCTGGACTTTCCAGCACTAAAGCAAACAAACATAGGTTCAAACCCTGTTCAAGTCAAAACTTTTTAAAAACCGATCGTGAAGATTCTAAACATAACTTCTCATACAAAACGGAGAATCCTTCAGAGTAGAATCAAATACAAAGGAAGACGATTTACGAAGTTGGTTGGAAAAGTTCAAATCAAGTCTCTGGGGGTTACCAGGACAGTTAAGAAAACCTTATTTTATCTGAAGTATCCAATTTTCATCTTATTTTTCTTAGAAAGAAACACTATACGGTTTGTTAAGCACGTTTTGGATAGAGTCACCTGTGGAGTACTTTTATCGTGCTAGAATTCCAATTGAACAACCTCGGTTCGATTCCCCACTGCCAGTATCTTTTTCGCATAAACTGAAGAATTCAGAGATTCTTCTCCGGGTTGGAGAACTTGCGGAGCATCACTGGTGAGAATCCGAGTAGACAATATGTGTCTTGTTTAACATATTGATAATATAGTTTTCATGTTTTTCATTGGTCTTTCTCTCTTCCTCTCTTTCTTGATGTATTGTTGCCGTGTATTCGTTGCGTCTTTCTCTTCTTCTTCTCTCTCACTCTATTCATCTTTATTTTTTCTCTTACTTTACACACACACTCTTTCTTTTTGTGCATATTCCAGAGCCAATTCCGGGCCACTTTCGATGACCCTGTATAGGGTCTGACCCAAACATAAGTGACCCGGTCTGGAAAATCTATTTAACTGGGAATTTCGACATCGTATTTTACGTGTTCTCGGGGTAACATCTCCGGTCCAGGTAACCACTGAAAGAAACACTGTTCAAACGCAATGAAATAATTAAAATCTCTCCTTCAACCTCCGGGTTATCAGATCCAAATCGAATTACCTGGTCAAGACAGGTTCGAATCTCAAACCCGATGACACAGTCCAAAGCTTGGCCAGCATCCTCCGATAGCCGGTGACTCGTTTCAGCTCTGACGTGTACATTCCGTCTGTGCGCATTGCTATAAACACTAGTTCATTAGTGTTGTAATTATTAGAACGTTATATTCGCAATAGGTGGAATCCAGAGTGGCATGTTCAGAACAGCTAAATTTTAAGATATGAGTAGAAAACTAGGCCCCCGTTTTGGCTATTTGAAGAGAAGAATTCTTTTTATATTAGTTTGGCACAAAATTCGTTTCCATCCTATAATTTATCAACATACTATTATTTTTTTTCACGTCTGAAAATGTAAGGTAATAAACCTTCACCTGTAAGGTTTATTATGCCTTTAAGGAACATGCTAATTTTGTTGTTGAAGATTTGTAACTTTTCATTTTGATACAGTTTGGATATGCAATTTGCTCTTTCTGATAGAAATTAAGCAGAAAAATTATCATTCATTCATTTTCTTTTGATGTTCAATTTGCATTACTAGTCTGGAATGGAAGGTGTGGCCTACGGTATCTACTGGGTTTGTTACAACCAGTGATTCCGCCAGACCCAGACCCAGTGATCCTCGAGACTACCCCCCAAATTTAACTTTTTGTGGTCAAAATTTGATAGAAACATTTCAAAACTACTTAATCCTTCCCAATTATGACTTTACACGCCCCAATCTGAAAATCCTGGCGGAATCCCTGATTACAATTTATTCCAAACCAGTACGTTTAATAAGTCCCAGCGAATTTGCAACCAAACCACGTGCAAAGAATGTGTGTTACACTTTTGATATTATCCTAGATGTGTCTCAAAACTAAGCAGTTCCACTTCCAATGGAAATCCTCAGTATTTAATCTGACCACCAAGTTCGATCTCCATTTTTAAAGTGACTTAATGATTTTTTCAAGCACACACTATATATTCGAATAGCCCTGAAGAGATATAAAATCCCAAAGTCACTTCTGTCTCGCTGTTAGATTTGTGGGAACTGAACTTTATAATGTTAGGTTATTTTAATACGTTTAAATTACATTATTTTATCTGTACTCCCACTTCTTCTTCTTCTTCCCTCTCCCCTTTCCATTCTCTCTGTCATTTCTCTGCCTCTGTCTAACAGACATCCATCGGTTTCAATTTTTCATTAAGTGTGTTTAAATTTCTCCCTCCATCAACTTATGTACATTGTTTGGACTCGCTTTCATTTTTTCATTTTATCGATACTAATTCATGTTCATTTTTAAAAAAAAGTGCTCATTATGGGCTCTGTTTACCAGACACGATTATGGGATAAGAAGATGTCATTTGGGTGATATATCTGCACGGCGCTCGCTGTTGCAATTTTATTGATGCGAAGTGTACCAACTCAACATTCGACTCGATAAATTGATAGAAACTCTGCTGATTTTCAGGCAGCATGTTTGGCAGCGGGCTTCAACCACGTTCTTCCCCGTTTATCGCACGTGCTTCTCCTTATCAACAACACAATGCTGAGCTGAAATTCGTGACATTAACGTATTCATCACAGGGCTTGGGTGCTATTGGATAACAAAACATGAAATAGCACGTTGAAATTTATCACAATGATGTTTCCAGGAGTTCTTTTAAAGTAATGATGGCAGTTGGAGTGCTCATAACGTTAGATGGTGTAAAATATTACCTTACCTACCAAGTTTCACTTTATAATATTTGAGAGTTGCAAACGCAATTTTCCGCAAAGTTTTCAAAGAAACTAGTTAATTATCCCATGCTTTTGTAAATAGAACCTAAACACCATTAACATGATATCTCACTTGACCCATTTTTTCATTTAAGAAAAGTTCACTTTCCGTCACTTAGGACAGCATGGAATGCTTGACACCGTTGGTACGTTCTCCCTTAAATTAAAATGACGTATGTCGGGATTCCTCCTGGAAATCAATTGGTTACGAAATTAACAGGATGGAAAGTTTCCTTTGGGTCACCCTGTATTTATATATTATTCGCATTTTGCAGGGATCAGAGCAGTCAATTAACAATTTCACCAATAACTTTAATTTAACATTTAAATTATCTTTAGTTCAACCTTTTACACAAAAGTGAAAGGGGAATGCATAAGTTCAACACTTATGCCTAAAGTATTGCCTACCCTTCAGGCGTTCAGAACATTATTTCGAAAATTTTATTTCCTGTAATTCGTGTTACGCGAAATTTCGAAACGTTGTACTACATGAGTGTTCATTTGAACACATCATCAATGCACTGTGGGAATTTCATGCTGATTCTTGTGTCCCACCGGAGACAGTTTTCTTGTTAGAAAGGAACACTATACCATTTGTTAAACATGTTTTCGATAGAGTAACCTGTGGAGTATCGCTATCGTGCTAGACTTCTAAACTGAATACCACGTTTCGAATCCCAAGCAGGTACTCTCTCCTCCTAACAAGACGTTCTTAGGTCACCACATGTTTCCTTCAAAACCACAGACATGTGGAAGGAATCTCTGTGGTTTCGACCAAAACATTCTAACTTCTTTCTTTACTATTTTTCCCTTGCTTTCGCTTTCTCTTCTTCCTTCCTTTTTCTCTTCTGAAAAATATATGGCCACATCTCGCTTCTGCCATCTGCTTCGAGAAGGTGGCAGCGCCGCGTAAAAATTTCTTGTTAAAATCTTTTTGGCGGTGGTAGAAATGCTTGGTTAACCGCAACTGATAGGGGCCCGCCTCCTTCAGAGAAGTCTTTCATGATCTAGACCCTACCTTAGTTTCGTTTTCTCGCGTAAAATAATGGCTGCAAACTCAGATTCATCTTCGGTTGGAGAATTTACGAGGCATCAATGACAAGCATCAGAGTAAACAGTGTTGTGTTCTTTAACATAATCATAACTAGTATTGATTAATATGTTTCATTGCTCTTTCTCTTTCCTTCAGCCTCATGGCATTTTCCTATCATGTGTTCAATTCTTTCTATTGCTCTTCCTCTGTATTCATCTTTCTCTTTTTCTCTTACTTATTGCTTCTCTCTCTTACACACACAGTAAGATAATAGCACAATATTGGAAAAAAGTGTGTGTGTCTTTTCCATACACTTAGCTTCCTCCTTTTGTGTCCCCCTCCAAGATTACAATAATTCCATACCCAATACAACAATCAGACAATTTCGACTGATTTTATAAATTAAATCCCCAAAGTGCGGACGAATTTTAT